>JABVXS010001242.1:0-16753 GCA_013365335.1 Madathamugadia hiepei | reverse complement strand
CTGAGCGATTCGTTTTATTACAGCCAGCCAAGTTCATTAAATCGCTAAAGTTCGGAATGGAACTGATGGCCGATGATAATAATAATAATACTATGTCAATATAATCCAAGCCAAACCCCTATTCCTGCGCTATTAAAAGCGTAATTTAAAAACCAAATTCAATTGTTTCTTTTTTCTTAAAGGAGGGGGGGGGTTATGGTTGGGAGGTTATTGATCATTCACATAATTGCGTCTTTTTTTTTTGTTAACGTAAAATTGTTTGTTTCTCGCGTTAAATAAAGGTTTCATTACCTAAGTTTGAATTGAGAGCTTCACACAACAACAATCAAGGATGTAACAGCTCTTGCTACGAGAAGAATTAAAACAATTCACAACACCAATTCATTGCGATTTGTTGAAATTTTTTTTTTTGCACCAAACTTTTTCACTTGTTGAATAGAATTAAGTGGACGAAATGATAATTATCATCAATTGTTATGAGGAAAACTTTTAGATTTATTTCAAAAAAAAATTAATTTTGGATTGAAAAAATGTTTTCATTCATTTCTTTTTTTCATTCAATATTTTCGCAATAAATTTGATTAAACCTAAGCTTAAGCTTAAGCTAAAGCCAAAGCATAAGCTTAAGCATAAATTCTCAGCCTAAAGTTTTATTTTTTAATCATTAAAATTTAATTATTTCACTAACCGTTGTTAATTCAGACAAAAATGATCCATTGAAAAGTGGAAAATATTGTTAAAAAAAATTTCACCTAGATATTTATGACGAGAAAGCTAAACTAAATTAGTAGCACAAAATCTTTGTCAATATGTAGGCAGACCTTTGTAACAATAATGAACTTTGACATTTGTTTGCCTAATTTAAAATTTATTTAAAAAACTATTTCACCGTTGAAGCAACTGCGGCAATTAATTTGTCCACTTTAATCTGCTGATCATTGGCAGAGGATTGGGATGATTTTTGATCACCTGAAAAATTGCATTTGTTTGTTTGTTTGTTTTTTTCTAAAAATTTTAAAAAATGGAATAGCTTTCCTGGCTGTTGTTTCAAAAATTCTTTCAAAAAATTTAGCAAAATTAAAAAATTAAAAGAAACAAAGGAATATGAAGGAATAGTATCTGTTGAAGGGTAAATGAAAGGAAATTGAAAATTTATTTAGAAATTTTACGAGTTTTTTTTTTTTTTTTCAATCCATTGATTGGAAGAATTTTTGAAATTCATTTCAATTTTTGAAGAAAAATTTTTTAATTCCTTTCAAACTTTTTTATTCATTTGGAATTTTAAAAAATGAGAAACTTAACGGTTGCTCTCTTTGATCCTTAAAAAAATTGCAATTACAAACGGCAAAAAAAAAAGGAAAGATTTGAAACCATTTAATATCCGCTTTTCTCTTTAAGAAATGAAAAGCGAAGGAAAAAAAAAAAAAAAATGAACGAACGAGAAATTTCAATGCTTCACAAATATTAATATGTGTTCTTAATCATACACACGTACGTATTGACACGCAAAACACGTATATTCCAAAATGCGCAGTGTATTTTAATGCACGCCCAACACGGGACACACGTACATATTCAAAAGTGAAATAATTGAAATTATAATGCGTATGCACCAAAAGGTTTGCAATGTAACCTTACAAAAGCAAAAGCAGATGCTGAAACTTACTAGCGCTAATATTATCAAGCATACATACACGTACACATAACATTTTCAAATACACACGTACACATTTGTTCGCATTTCTATGCACAGAAACTTGAATACAAATAGAATGAATTACATAAATAAACATTTTTCGAACAAATAAATGAAAATTTTGGGAGCAAACTTGAGCGAAAATTTTTGCAGTAGATCAGACTTTTCAAAATGATGTTTGAAATTTTACAAAAAAAAAAAAAACAAACAAACAAAAAACCAGGATCGATATCTTCCGCAAATTGATTATTGAGGAAAGAAATAAATAAAAAATTTTAATTGCTATCAAATAAATTCACACACAAAAACAAACCTAGTGATTTCAATGATTCTTCAGCAATTTTCGCAGTGCAATTATCATTTATTAATTGCTAAAATATAATAATTAAGTTTCTAATGTTTCATCTTGCTAAATAATTCTTGAAGAAATTTGAAGCAATAAACGATATGATTTTGATGAGTTTGTGATTAAAAACTTCAATTAATTTTTGTCAAATAATTAAATTTAACTGCACACTGCTTCAAAATTAATGTGCAATTTAATTCAATTTCATTTTTTTTTTAATAATTCATAGATTATTATATTGAAATTAATGATATCATGCCTAATGAATTGAAGCAATGATGAGATTGAATGCAAGCAAGTTAATTCTCCAATAATTATCATGATTATGAGAGTAATGCTGATAAAAATAACAGTTTTTTTTTTTTTTTTACATAATCGTAATTATGAATATAATGTGAGCAACATTGATAACGATTGTAGTGTCTTTTTACCCATCACAATTATCGTGATAATTGAATGAAGCCGTTACGATGAATATATTGATGGCTATGTACGATGATGATGATTTTCCCATGTAATTACTATGAATATAAGGCGGACAATAATTTTTAATGTTAATAACGATAATCAGTGTTGATACCCATGATAGCAACACTTCGTACAATAATGATCATAATAATATCATGATAATACACCGTTAATGATGTTTTCCAGGTAATTACGATGAACATATTGATAGCTATGTTCGATGATGATGATGATAATAATAATAATAATCATTTTCCCATGTAATTACTATGAATATAAGGCGGACAATAATTTTTAATGTTAATAACGATAACCAGTGTTGATACCCATGATAGTAACACTTCGTACAATAATGATCATAATAATATCATGATAATACACCGTTAATGATGTTTTCCAGGTAATTACGATGAATATATTGCTGGCAATGTTGCAAAGAGAGCAATAATATTTTTCTCATGCAATAAGAATCATGTAATTTTACAAGTGATATTTGATAACAATGATAATATGATTTTATTATGGAAAGTTAATTCTTGTGAAAATAACAATAATCATTTTTTCCGCCAACCATTTGGCATCAAGTAATTTATGATAACAAAAATATTATTGAGAAATTAGAAATAAATGACATTCAAACAATTGAAAATTTTGAAGACAATGAAACAAAAAAAAAAAAAAAACTTACTGAATAAGTTACCGCATTAATTGGTACTGTTGAACACTCTGTCTTCTCATTGTTTACAGATGCTGATGATGAAGTTGGCTGACTAATATCTTCTAAAAAAAGAAACATTTTTCCCCTTCAATTAATAACCTTTCTAATAATTTCTATTAAATATTTTTTTATTCGTTTTAGCGTTTGTTCCGCTTGGTTGCAAAGTCCGCTTTTTGTGGAGCATTGTCTTCATACGTCCGGCTCCTTAGCTGTAAGTTGTTGTTGTTGTTGTTGTTGTTGTGTTCCACTTCCGTTGTCATTTTGTTTTGGACTCAGGGCGGGCGATACTTCTTGCCCATTTCATCCAGGTAGCGTAGAATTCTTCTTTCATGCGATTATTGTCGGAGATTGTTGAGCCAAGGTATTTGAAACTGTTGTTTTTCATTCTTCTTGCGACTATCGTTGCTTGATCGATCCGTCGCAAAGATCTATCGTCGATGATAACTTTTTTTTTGAACAAAAAAATTTATTTAAAAAATTAGTTTCTTCTTCATTTACCACTTCTAGTGCCAATTTTTTTTTTTTTTTATAACTATTACAAATGATCGTAAAAAAATGCAATGCTTGCGTTGAGGAAAAAAATATATGTATCAAAATTTTTTTTCGCACTTAGCTTAAAATATTTTTTAATAAATTTTTTAATCAAATTTTCATAGCTCTATTTATAGTAACCTTTTTTTTTCAATCCAATATTTTATAAATTTTCACAAATATTCTATTAATATTAGCATTTGTATTGATATATTACCGCTAGTTGTTTACAGTGATTATTATTTGTAGCGATCGGTTCCCAACGACATACCTTAGCCATACGGGTGGGTGGGGGGTAAATCTAGTCGCAGTGGCATGAAAAATGAATGCTAGGGCGTACTCTAACGATGAGGAGCACGGACAAGACCTATGGTATTTGCGAATCATGATGAGCAAAGGGTTTCTGGCTTTATGGATGAATGAAAGAATTGCGACATGTGGTGAAGACGACGCTCTACAATGTATAGCAGACCCTATACAACCACGTAAGACAAACGCTAAGAAGAAGAAGAAGATGATGATGATGATGATGAATGTTAAATAATTAGCTAAATTAATGTATGAACAAGATTGCGAACAATTTAATCAAACTATGCTACTAACAGAATTTTTATAATTTGCAACCAAACTGTACTGCTACAATATTTTTGCGCCCCCTGCGCTGTTGTCAAATATAAGTTTTATCAAAAATTATACTTAATTTATTCCTCCTCCTTTTTTTTTTTTTTTGTTCACAAAATTTTCATAATAAATAAATGAATAAATAATGTAGAATGGATAATTGGTAATTTTTTAATTAATTGTTTATTTTTTTCAAATAAATTAATTTCCATAAAATTTAGTAGCACAAAAATTTTTTGCATGTACTAATGAATTTTAAAGTTTTGAAAAATATTAAATTTGAATAGCAACCTGATCATAAAGCTTGAATGCAGCATTTTTGGCCCCTTTCATTAATCGCCTTTCACGGGTCCATATCCGATGGACAAGTAGCATTGTGGTACCAAATGCAAAAACACTGAACAGTGCCGGTAGAAGTAGCACCAATATAAATAATCCACACTTGATATTTTATTGAAAATTTTAATTTGAATTTACAAAAAAAAAAACAATTTAAATAAAATTATTAAAAAAATTTGCTAAAAAAAATTTTTTTCAACAAAATATTATTTTATAAATTAAAATTTAAAAACCGAAAAAAAAATTTATTTTTTTTTAAAATTAATTTTGAAGAAAAAATTTTTCTGAAAATTAAATAAAATATATATGAATATTCAACATTTAATATATTTTAAAGTTTGAATTTAAATTAAAAAAAAAAAAAAATTTTTTTTAAAATAATTAATGAAAAAAATTTTTTTCAATAAAAGTTTCAATTTTTATTCACTCAAACATTAGCATTATTCATACTAGTAGCATTAAAAAAAAAAAAAAAAAACATCAAAAATTAAAGCGACAACTCACCATTTGCTTTTTTGTTTTGTTTTAATTATTGTTTTTTGAAAGCAAAAAATTTAGAAGAAAAGTTTTTTTTTTTTTCTCACAAGAACAACTACTCGTACAAAGCAAATTTTTGAATAATAAAATTGAAATGAAATAAGCGTTACATGAATTTTTTGGTTTTGTTATATTATGTAAATTTTTCAATGAATGAATGATGGTATTCATCACAATCAATTTTTTTCCACTTATTACATCAATTATTATTTCGTTTTTTTTTTTTTTAATTCGTTAATAAAAATTGTAATTTTATTAATGAATTATTCATAGATATAGATATTTGGAAAAAAAATTTTTTTTTCATTCGACTTTTTCATTATTAATCAAATTAATTTAATTAAACAAATAAAATGCTTAACAAGTTGTTCATTCAAATTGTTTTATGTGTTAAATGATGGAATGCTTGTTAAAAAATAATTAAAAATATTCGATGATCCTGTCTGCGCCACTTTACCGTAACCCATACATCCATACTACATCGTTGTAGAATGTTAAGTGATCGAATTCTTAAGTCAAAATATTCGATGATCCTGTCTGTACCACTTCACCGTAACCCACATATCATGTGATACTGTTGCTACATCGTTGTATCTCTCATATTTCAGGAAAAAAAGTTGAGGAATGAATTTTAAAAATATTTCAAATTTTAATTTGTGATCGAATTGTGCAATGGCTACAGCAAAGCTTTTTTTTTTTGCTAAACCATCAATTAATAGTAGTTTTCTTATTTTCTTTTTCTCTGTGCAAAACAATAAATTTAAGCGAGTATGACATTCTTCGAAAGTATATAGTATTGGCATTACTCATATTAACACTCAAGCCTAAATTAATCCTAAAACTTCCACTATCCCGTCCAACTTCACTAATATACCCATACCCAATTCAATGCAATCGTTTTATTGTCTCACTTTTTTAGCTTTTTTTTTACCGAGACGTATTGCAAATTTATGATCTCATGTATGAACTGTAATTGTTTCATAGTTTTCGCTGGTTCACTTTGATTTGTTTGGTGTAGTTACTGATAAGTTTTTTTTTTTTCTTCCAAATTTCATTACTTTCGATGATTTGATGATAGATTAATTGGTTACTTATTTTTTTCAATATTTCATTTTAATATTAAATGTGATTAGTTTTTAATTTTATTACCAAAATCAGTGATTATTATGAGCTAAGTAATTTATTTAAGTTTTCATTTTAATTTCAGGTGAAAACAATGACACTTGTTCATTCACCACGTTTAGCGGTTGGTTTTTCACGGTAAGTTCCTGTTTCATTTAATGAGTCTTTTTTTTTATCGCTTTAGGAAAAAAATTATTCAGCGCCAACAATTATTACATGTTTGAGGTTAATAATTCACTCACTCCTTGTTTTTTTATTTTTATGTTAATGCTTCTAGTAGAGTGCAGTAACTAGTAAACCTTATGAGGGCAATCTATCTTAGATATCATTATGGCATCGTGATGAATTGAAGTATGTGTTTGTTGACAGTAGTCTATCATGTCTCTAAACTGTCCTTTAAGTTTATTGAAAGTATAATTGGTTTTTTTTTCAAACATTAAAAGGATTGCGTTCAACTTATTAAAGTCTAATTTACCAGTGAATGAAGATTATGTTTTACTATTCTGTGGTCATTGAATAAATCCTTATATACTATTGAATATGGCGAGGATTATGTTAATTATTACAATTTCATTGTTTGACAGCTTATTAAATATATTTCATATTAGTTCTTCTCATTATTATGATTTTATCAAGGTTACTAATTAAATTTTGCATTGTTTACCTTACAGATCCATAAAACGCGGTTTCAGTCAATTCGGCGATTATGGAAGTGGAAGTGGAAAGGTGATTTTCATTTCATTAATTTCGTCTGAAAAGGAATTTCTGGTAGTAATATTTACGGAAAACTTCTCGGTAGAAAATATTATTAACGGGGAAATCATTTTAAATAACTTGTATTTAAAAACTGATTACTTAGGAACAATATTCAAAAACTTCATCATTATTTCTATCGTTTTATTGAACTTTTTAACAGGACGGATAAGAAAAGCTAGGAATTTCATCAAAAAATGTATTAACAAGTTATTCAGTATATACGTAAAGAAGTAAAAGACAATTTTTTTGTAGTAAATATAAAAATGTCTAATTTTTATAGGGTGGTGGTACGGGTGGATCGATTCGTGATGCTGGTGGTGCTTTCGGGAAACTAGAAGCTTCACGTGAAGAGCAATATTTCAAAAAACTTGTAAAGATATTCCAATATTCAGTGTATATTGTTGTGTACCTTTGCATAATAATCCATTCATTATTTTCGGAAATCTTTTAATCACTACAACTGACCACGTTTTTTTATTCTTTCAATGTGCAGGATTATTTCAAAAATTTTTTTGCGAAGTGCATCTTGTATATTTGCAGTTTTTTGATTTACATACTTTGGAGTAGATTTAAATCATCACTTCCTTGTTATTCAGTAAGGAAATTGAATTTTTGTTGCTGTTACAGGAAAGAGAGCAATTGAAATCGTTACAAATGCAGTATAAAAATTTACGCAAAGAAATGGAACGCGAAATTGAAAAACATGAAAGTCGTGCTCGTGAACATAACGAAGAAGCTGATCGTTTGAAACGTCGTATAATTGATTTGCAAAAAGAAGAGCAACAATTTAATAGTCAATAGATAAATTGACTCTTTTTCTGTTGTGGAATTTTTTTTTTTTCGATTCATGCCTTGAAGATGCTTGGAGTAATACAGCTATTAAAAAACTGTTATCAGATAGGCTAATGTAAATGTTGAATGGTTTTTTTCGAAACTAATGTAAATTTTGAATAGATTTTTCGTAGTGTAGCGTGTCTTTCTGTACACAAATAAAACATTTTCATGTCATGTACAAAAAATTTTACTTCATTATATATTTTTACAAATCAGCAACTTTTAGTTTTTTCAAGCACAACATATATTTACAGCTCGCATGTGAAAACCTTATGAAAGCATAAATGAATCAATAATTGTTCACTGACTGAATAGGTTACCCAGAAAGAGTGGAACTTTTAAAGAAAAAAAATCATTAAAAATATCGCTCGGCTGTTACAAATGTTTTGGAATGTAAAGCGGAAGATAACACGCTAGACATTGACCATCTAAAGACGCGCACTACTGCTGCAATAACTCTTGACGAAAATCCCGAATAACGCAGTGATTATTTAAAACAAATGTTTACTGCATAACTGTAAAGCAAAAATATTGCTGCTGTTGAATAACCGACAGTAAACCTAGTAAACTATTAAAATTTACATGGAATAAAATAATAGTACAACAATTTTTAGAGAGTCAAATTTTGTACAGATTTTTATTAAAATATTTCTCTCGCAAACATTCATTCATGGAATTGATTTTTCTTTCTTTTTACATCACAATAAAAGAATAATCACAAAACATATATGCACCCAGATAGCTATAGTTGCAATAAATACGAAATACAAAAAGCAACAGTAAGCGGGATAATAATAATAAATAGACAATAAATTTATCAAAAAAATTTCGAAATCCTCAAATTTTTTCCTCCAAACTTTTACCTATAAAATGGTGGAAGTTCTTTTGTTTTTTTTATTGACATAAATTTTTTACTAAATCATTATTAATATGCCTATATTCAAAATTGTTCCTTATCATAAATAAATGGTATTGGTACGAATCTTATCTATAGTTTAAAGTAAATTAAAAATTTTGTTCGGTAAATATGAAATGAAAAGCTTAAAACTTCTTGTCTCTTTCTTATCATAAATGTTCGAATCTATCTTAAGTGATCATAGCTTATGCAAACAGATTAAAAATTAATTTAATAACATCGAAATGAAAATGAAAAATAGATTAGTAAGCAAGTGTACAATAAAACAAAGAAATAGAAAACCAAATCCAATCGGTAATTGTTGTTTTCTTTTCTTCCAGAAAGAAGTTATCATCATGCACTTTCATCAGTAGTCCCAGCATTTCCCAATTGCTGAAATGAAATTTAAAAAAAATTTTCGTTTTCCTTTTTTTTCAAATATTCTTCAAATTATTCTATTCCGGATCATTACAAAATATTCTCATTCATTTCAAATATTTGAAAATTTAAGCAATTTTAACTTTTGTCAATCTCGAATCTCGAGAAAGCAATCACCAGTTTTTAAAGATTGATGAGAAATTATTCACAAATGTCCATTTTGTGAAAAGAACAAAACTGGATTTTGAAAAATGTTAGCCTACAGTTATGTTTGTAAATTCACAGCTTACAGTAATTTGTGTGAGAATACGCAAATGCTGCTTACTTGTACAAATTTTTGCAAAAAGAATGCCATAAAAATGATAACAATGCCTGAATAATTTCCTTATATTATGTATAAACATTATCTCACAAAATTTCAAGCAAGTATTTGAAAATACCGACATTCAGAAAAAGCTTTTATTGGTCATATTTTTTTGAAAAAGAAATTTAGATGCTTGTCATGCTTAGAAGAAATACCATACAGCAAATATGATACCGAATGAAGAATAATCAAACCTTTCGTCACTACAAAACTATGGGTTAGTTATTAACTGGAAAATAATACAGTAAACAAATTATGAATAAATTAGGAAAATTCAATTGAAAAACCATCCAGTACCACTCAGAGAATAATATGCTTCATTATCACGCATTAAATTTGCATATTAAAGAAAAGTATAAGAAAGAAACGAAAAATATTAGTACCATTATTGATGCTATATATGAAGTGGTAGAAAAAAGGGGATATCCGAAGATTATCGGTCTACCACCAAATGGAGCGATCTTTTTTTTCTACAACTTTGACAAACGGTTGTTCACCGCTATTCTATCGACTGAATTATAATAGCGTACCCGCAGAAATGGATTGTCGCTGGATGGAGACTGATTGCTCATTGAACCATTATTGGTTGTTCCTGTGTACTGAAATAAACAAATAAATGGCTTGAAGCCACTAATTAAAATTACTTATAATATTTAATACGAAAAAACGAAAAGTAAGAAGAATTTACAGAATATTAAGCATTTAGATAAGTTTGAAAGAAAAAATGACCGAAATTTATCATGAATATAAAAAGAAAGCCTACAAACACTACAATTTAAAACAGTAAAAAATTTGCTGTAAAAAATAAAATAATAACAGGAGAAAATAAAATTCGATACGGACGATATTAGTCCCAGCGACATCATGTTAGTGACTTATGATTATCAAACATAACTGATTTCTGATTCAATTTTTGTCGGATTTCAACAAAAGTTACTTAATCATCAATTACTTAAGCTTGCAGCAATAATACATACCATGGCTAGCTGTTCTTTAGTTGTGAATATTTTCGAAAATGGTGCCATAAATGATGGCAATGTCTCCAGTAATGTTGGATTTGCATTTGTTAAGAAGGGCTTCATAAAGCTGCAGATAATTTTTCATTAAATTAGAAATATGGATGAAAATGAAAATAAAAAAAATGCAGAAAATGTAAATAATCATTTAATTTCAAATAACTGATAACTTAAACAGAAAATATTAGTATTTTAGTTTACAAAATAGGAAAAAAACGACAGAGACGAAGCACCTACCATGCATCAAAGTTGTACCATTTACGAGGAAGGAATGCTTTATCCCATGGATTTTGTCCGCTGACACGAGAAAATGAATCCGCACTATCATTCTGCATTTTAAAATATACAGTATGAAGTGATTTATGCACACGAACAAGATTTGTGTATGTTAAAATTTCGTTCCAAGAAAATCAAAATCCAAAGCATCCACATCATGAACTTGAATTCATTCTAGACAAAAAAGAATGAAATACTAACCATGCTCACTTGTGACTGACCATCATCATGAGCATCAACACCATGTCTAAAGTGAAAATTCCCATTGAAAACATATTTTCAAATAATTTACAGCAAAAAATTCTACTTATTTAATTTCCACAACATATTCAATGCATTTTTTAACATTCCATTCAAATTCTACCTCATGACCACCAACTAGAAAAAAAACAAAAAAAAAAAAAAGTGACCTGATACCCAAATAATCCGTAAACCAGGAAGTAAGGCCACCATTGAAAAGTACAGTTACGATTACAACCATACTTGTAGTAGTAGCCATGATCTGACGATTATCTGTTGATGTATTACGATATGCAAGTGCAAAAGCCATAGCACCGCGCAAACCTTTAATTAAAATACTCAGTTCGGCAACTGACAGATACTGCAATTTGGTTTTTAATATGTTAATTCTACTTTTATAAAAAAAAGCATTCCACAGTGTTCAAAAAAAGAAAAACAGAACGATTAATCATACCCGAAAAAAGCATCATATGTTGGTATCGTTGAGAGATTTCAGGTTTTCTACGGATATTTAACAAAGCGGAAATCGGATAAATATGAGCCGCTCTTGAAAAAAATAAAGAAAGCTGAAAAAAGTACATGAGTAAAGATGATAAGTAAATAAGGCCATGAAGAATAAACGTTCGAAAGAAGATGCCAACTTATAAGGAATACAAATGAAATATTTCATCAGCAACACCAAATTGAACAATTGAACAGACAGTCCTCTAAATAAATTCAAGAAAACATAGCAGCAATTTTCCCAAAAAATCCACGATAACAACTATTTATTTCTCAGAGATTAGCAGTTCAACGATATAGATAAAAACATGTCTCATTATAAGAAGTAAAAGTTATCTCACCAGAGTGCACAGAAAAAAGGAAATACTCCATTGCTGACTGTGCGATACGAAAACACTTACTCCAATATAGCAGAAGATGAAGCTTTCCATCAAGAACGAAACTTCCTGAAAAATTAGTACTAAAGCCGTAGTAACTTACTTAACATTACTGTACTGATTCTAAACCTTTTTTAGCTGGTACGCTTTGGATTAACTTGATTTTATGGACAAAATAGAGCGCATTCCTGTTAAGTGCAATGCAAAATATGAAAAATATGAATAAGATTTATTATTCCCGTCAACGATTAGTTAAATCCCAGAACTGCCATTTTTGAACTGCAATTATTTCATAAGAATTTCTTGTTTTCAGCAACAAATACCTCAAAAAATTGTTTTGTTCTAGTCCTTGCTTCATCTGATAAATTATTGTAAGTATAATGAGCTTGACATATTGCACAAAAAAGAACAGCCACAATTCCTGAAGTCGTTTAATACTTTAATATGCTTCAGAAATTTTCATCCTCACAAGTAAAACTTTTGGTGAGTTTGCGTACAAGTACAGCATTTGCAATTTCATGAAAATTTTACTTACCTATAGCATTCACAAGCATGTGCATCAAGAATGAATTAATTAGAAATCGAAATCTAATCGATTAAATAAATACTGATTTTACAAACCTGTTAGTTGAACAAATTCGGCAAGAAGAAATGACAAATACGAAAGGAGTATGAAAAGCGCAGCTTCAAGCAATGGAAATTCCTTAATTGCAGTCATTTTAGTGATCAAAGCTGTGGCACAACCAATAACTGAACCTAACAAGAGTGATCCTGAAATAAGTGTGAAATAATTCTAAAGACCTTAATCGAAATATTTTCAAGAAAAAGTGCAACGTGTAAGAAGTGTATTTTCAATTATTACTTTGCAACAACATAAATGAAAAAATAAAAATACCACAGCTTATTTACGCATTGCATATGAAATTAAGATAAGTTATTACGCTTTAAAAATAAAACATACCAAAAAAAACAGAAAAAAAGTCCACAATAGCAGCAAATAAAGCATTCAAATTGAATGCTTGATCCAGAGCTGTGAAATTATCCACAGAACTGAAATTAGTTTAAAAAAATTAACACAGAATATATGAATATTACATCCGTCAAATTTAATATTCTACGAGTGCTGATAACTAAATTAAAATGTGAACAATTTTTTTAGTGGTATTAGTAATAACAAAAAAGTATTAATAAAAAATAACACATTATATAATGCAACATTTCCTCATTATAGCAAAATGAAACTAAATTTCAACAAATCTAACATTTGTCTCTGCAGCACTCACATTTTAAATTTGAAATTGAAGCAATAACAAATTTTTTATTAGGAATAAAATATCGATTACCTTGATAAAACAATTGCAACCGCATCATTTAATACACTTTCACCAAAAACCAATGCATACAAATCTGATTCCACTTTCATTTCTTGAAAAACAGCCAATACCGATACTGAAAAAGTAACAGATTCGTACTCTTTTTACAAATTAAATCTGCCTGTATAGCTCTCCCTTTTAGGCAAACATCATTGATTAAAAAAATAAAATTTCATTGCATTCCACTGCAAGTTTCATGAAAATAAGTAACAAAGAAAGCTTAATTACTTCCCAAAATTACTCAAATATGTTCCATATTCACTAAAAACAACATGCTTTTCTAATTCCTTTTCGGATAATTTTAGATAGAATTTCTCGGGTATTGTAACATCACTGCATCTAGACCGTAACACTTGCAATGATGTTGATCAATGAGACAACAATGTACTCTCCTCTTGCACATGCTACCAAGTATGAAGGCACCGACTAAGCCTTCAACCTGAATTTTCTGTGCGTCATATTGCAAACACTACCACTACACTATCATACAAGTCATCCAACTCATTTCATTCTTAAAATACATCTCAAAAAATTTTAAATTTATCAACCGAACTTAGCAATTTTTGATGTTTCTAAAAACCAAAGCTAATCGTCTTATGAGAACAAAAACGTAAAAAAAAAGTAATGCTATTCTTCGTACAACATATACCAAATTTCAAAACAATCTGGTAAAATCTTTAAGTTTTAATTAACATTTTAATGTATTATATTGTACGTACCCATTAAAGAAGCCTTTTTTAATTCACAATAAGTAGCAGTAAATTATTCAGAAATTATTATAAAATAAGAGAGTAGGAAAAAACTAACCAGGATCAGTTGATGACATTAATGCGCCGAAAAAAAGTAGTTCCTTGAACGTAAATGATGATGAGAACAACCAGCAGAATGAATACATTATAATCCTAAAATACGGAAAAAAATACGATACAGAATAGCATCAATTCGAGACTTTTAATAGGTAACTTTTATTTTTCACCAAGTTGAATTCCAAAAATTAAGTGAATAAAAAATGGCAAAAGAAAATTTACCCAAAAAATACAGCCGAAATAGTCGTTCCAGCAAAAGCAAATGTTAAAATGCTGCCAATATTCCGAAAAAAATGTTGCTATAAAAATAATCGTAAAAGTTTATTTCAAACCATTGTTTGAAGTGTTACTATGAATGTGACTCAATAGAATGAAAAATAGCATAACTTTTTGCTCTTACTCACTAATCGATAACTTTTAGATATGATAAGAAGTTGGAATTACTTCTGCAGCTTGTAGAACTTTTACTTTTAGTTAATGCAAATCATAATATCTTGTTAAATATTAATGCATACCTTTTTTAAGCTATAGCCAGCATTGAAAATAATTGGTGGAAGAAGTAAGTTGAAAAATATTTCCGGAGAAAATACAGCCTGAAACAGCAGATAAATTTACTTCAATACTTGGCAGTTTCAAAAGTAAAAAAAACTTTGACAGATATATCAGTTACAGTGAATTTTAAAAACATACTTTTTGTTCGAGATGTCGTTCGCTTTGTTTTTCTTTATCACCAAAAAACCCTTCTATTAGTTCATAATGAAACTGTACTTTCTGCGCTTTCACCGGTTCAACCTAAAATTTTAGAATGTTTATTGATAACATTATTGGAGATAGAAAGAATCCTTTGATCGTCATCAAGAAGTGAAACGACCACTTCTCATATCATGCATCAACTAAAGTGCTGACTTACGATGAAAGGAAAAATATCAAAAAATTATTAAAAAATTAAAAAAAAAAACTGATACAATTATTTCAGTTGTTTACATGTTTTATATTAAATAACCGAACCTCAAGTCGTAAATAATCAGGTGGATCATGCACGACAGATTTATTCTTCTGCATTACATCTATCGTTTGACTTTCAATCACACCAATATTTGTGTAACGTAATAACAGACCAATCAATAAGCCTGAAAATACTCCGTTCTATGTTACACAATAATACAAAGCTATCAAAATATATCGAATAACTTCTATCAAATATATCAATTCAAAATGAATAATCAAAATGAATGAAGTGAACGTGCTGGTTAGTACCAACTTGACATGTTGTCGTAATTCTTACTAAGTTACTACTTACTGTAAAAGCTATAACCTAAATTGAAAGTAATCAAAATTTAATTCAAGACACTTATCATTTTTCCAACAGCCACATGAGCAATGTAAATTTTAAGACAGCATATATACAGAAGAATACAAAGTGAAGAAAAAAAGGAAGACAAAACCGACCATAACATAATGTAAGACCAGTTTCATGGATAAACCAAAGACGATGATGCTTGAAAAACCATGCCGTAAGAACAATTAAAACAAGCAAAGTAACGAAAATCAATAAAATCAAAGTATCAATACGATGAATACTGTATGCTCTCTGAAAAAAGCAAAATTTTTACAGGAATCTTTCATAAATCTGAATAAAAAATCATATAGAAAACGAACATTGAAAAGAAAAAATAGAACTGAAAATACAAACTGACACGTTTCTTTCTTTATTCATCAACTTCTCTCAACCTTCATTCTACAATTTAATTTAATTTTCCCTAATTACCTTCTCAGCCGCTTGCTCAATGTGTTCCGCTGAATCATGTCTTCCATTATATCCGGAAATGCATTGAGGATACAATAATGATAATAGTAACAGCAATACTTCACCTGAAATATAATTAAAGTGTTTTTCAGCTGTATGAAAATACAAAAACACGTGAATATTTGCTAAGATAAATTTCAAAATCAAAAAAAAGAAAACCAGAATAATCTTGACATAAAAGATAAAATTATCTTCCAGAGAACTAAATAAATTTCATGAACTTCTTTTGAAATTTTGAATTTACGTTGTTAATGCTACATTCAAAATTTTTCAATTTCAATTTATCGAACGATGAACTCTATTGATCATCCCTTTCTATAAGGTCACATAAATGAAAAAAATAACATACATTTATTCATTACTGGATATTTTATTTTGTTCTTTTGATAAATTCCGTTTCTGGAAAAGCATCAGTAAATGCTGAAAAAAGAACAAATAATTTTGAAATAAAAAGTACAGTTTTAACAAAACAGTAAGGCAATCACGCAAAACATGTAATTCCTGATGACAGACAATTTCAATATTGATTTCATGAATAACAAAAATGTATGTATATACATAGATTCTCCCGTAATTGCACCAAAAAAAAAAATTTACCAGTGCCTGCCTGCCTACATACTGGAGACATAGAGAGAGAGAAAGAGATTAGTTTAATTACCCAAATTCGAGAATCGACGACAGACCTTTGCGACGGGTCGGTTGGGCAACGATAGTCGCAAGAAGAATGAGATGCAATGGTTTCAAATACCTTG
>JABVXS010001241.1:0-16758 GCA_013365335.1 Madathamugadia hiepei | reverse complement strand
TTAGCGTTTGTCCCACGTGGTTGTAGGGTCCACCATTGTAGAGCGTCGTCTCCACGTCACGGTTCTGTGCGTCGTCCATAAGCGAGAAACCCTTGCTAATGATAGGCATATGCCAGGTCTTGTCCATGCGCGTCATGCGACTGCGACTAGATTTACCCGACCGACCCGTCGCTAAGGCCTGTCTTCGGGGAACCGACCGCTCACGATCGAGACAAATTAGTCACCTCAAACTTGAGTAATTAAACCTTAATTTGTTCTATATTCATTGAATTTTTTCGACTGTGCGGGATTTTCTGGTGACTGTTGATCGTCATTTTAACTGTGAATTTTTCTGTCACTCCCAAGAGAGAGCGAAGATTTTTCCATAATTAAAATTTAGAAGTTCTCGAAGTTGTAGTTATTCTGAATAAAATCTCTAAATTTGGTTTTGCTGTCTTACAAATTCTTCGTCCTATTTGGAACATATAGGAAGAATACCGAATGGTGCCATATTGTTATACTAACCGTTGTCTTCCTACGTTTTAAATTGAAACTGTGATACTTCCTTTCTCTCTACTTTGTTTTTGTAACCATAATTAACTGTTTTTAAAATTTCGCTCAGTTGATTGTTCATAAAAAGATGATTCGCCGTCTCTTACTTACAATTTGTTAATGTATGTTCTCTTCGTCTCTGCTTTTTTTAGTCATTCTTGCTTGATGTTGTAAAGTTTTTTACGTGTTATCCGTAGAATTAGCAAATAAACATGAATCTGAAATCCAGTGTAATGAAATTTTATAATGATTTTGGTTCTATAGTAAAGATTTGTGTAAGGTTTCAAGGAATATAGATTTTCATAGAAAGATCTTTGACGATACTGCTTGTGATCTGAATTATTTAATGAGAACAGTACTGTAGAAAAGAATTTGGTACAAGTTGAGAGGATAGGTTACCAGAATTGATTGTGAGGCGTAAGTTCTGTCCTGCTGGGAATTTTGCGAAATTTTAACCCCCAGTGTGGACTGTGAGAAGTAAATAGTAGAAGAAGACTTCTGTTTTCAGCCACCATCTAGTAGCAGTCGTTGCTAATGCTAATAGTCATTTCTTTGCAAGTGAATTTCATGGATGTTGTGATTGTGGTAGCAATCTTTGTATCAACTGGAAAACCGGTTTTGATTTAGTAACAGTTTTTTCTTGCAAAACAGAAATTTCCCTTCCGAAAAATACTTGGGTGATTTTCGTGTGAACTCTGTGTGAATATCAGCTCACCAATGATATCACAAAGGAACGGACCTGAGGGATGCTAATTAAATCAGCACTACTGTCTTCTGATACGGTTTTAAAATTTACTGTATTATTAAAGAATGGTCATAAATTCATTATCCTGCTGAGTGTTAATAAGGTAGGTAGGACGTGACTGATCTAGCACTTGCAGGGCAACTCAAAGAATTCAAACTGCTGACGGTGGAGAACTGGAAATGCTTCATTTGTTGGGTCTGTTTGCTGCTTATCAGGATGAATCAGTTTTTGAAATGATTAGTAAACAGTTATTCTCGGTTCCTGCGGCTTGTTTTTTCATCTCATCCTTACTGTTACATGGGTAAGTGTAAAATATAAGTCTCACTATGTGCAAAATTCAACAGATTTAGCAGAGCGAGCCTGTCAAAATGATTTGAAATATGAATAGGACCATTTTATTGCCACCGTGCTATAACCAATTTCTCGTTGACAAAGTTGATAAGAGACATGAATAGTTTGTTGAAGTGGTTGATGAATTGTGGATGGGCACCGCATTACATTGCATCATCAGGTCGATTGCATTCCATTGCATCATCAGGTCGATTGCATTCCATCATCAGGCCGATGATCAATCTGAAGTTCTTTCGTCGTGAAGAATAATGCACCACTCCTGTAGGATGACTAACTTACGGTTCTGTTCATTCTGAGAGAAACAAAGAGACACGGAGAGAGAGAGGACGAGGCAGAATCTGAAGTGTAGTATGGGTTGTTTAGCTTTGTCAACAAACTATCTTGAACGTTTTCCGGCAAACCCGAAGGTTTTACAATTTTAACTTTTCCATGGATCATTTTATATATCAAATACCGCAGTGATCAGAGGCATTGTTAATTGAAGTGAAATAGTGTCAGGTTTCTTCCTTTAACAGTGGGAGCATCAGCTTCGAAAGAAGGACAACCATGAAGATCAAAAAACAAATGACAACATCCATTTGTGATGGCTTGTAAGGTACTGTGTACTTTCGAGCACATTTCTCAAGGACAGCAATACAGCCTTAGTCGGTGTCGCAACATGGGCAATCCATCCTATGCTTGGAGAATCTTCCACCAAGTATCTTTTGATTCTTAAGATAAACGAGTGCTGAATGAGTAGATAGGAAGCTAATTGAATCACTTCTCATATCCATCGAGAATCGTTCCTATCCATCGACTCCCTGTCCACGTGGGGTTGTGCTGACGATCATAGAAAAGTAAGTAATGATTGAGGGAAAATGAAACTTATAATAATTCAAATCAAATATATTGCCAGGAAATGCTGAATCATGAAGGAAATTATGTTTGCCTAAGCTTGTTTGCGTCTGTAAAATGAAATGACAGCAGAAATGATGAATAAGTTATAAAGGATAATTAAAGTTGAAATGGCAAGCAATCAACCGTTCATATCTTTGGGAGGTATTCCATGTTAATTTGGAGTTTGAAATGAATTGAAAAGGAAAATTACCAAATTCTTCTTTGCTTTTCGAGCAGCAAAAGTGATTGGACCTGTAACACTATGATTTTTTTGGACGCGTGGAAATGATCTACAGCAACTGAAAAGCAGTCCATGCCTCTTCAAACGAGATTTCCATGCAAAGTTTTCCTGACAGTTATCCGGAAACCCTGAGATGTTCTCGTGTCTTCTGGTCGACATGAATAATGCAGAAAGTGCATGTGTTTGGTTGCTTTTCATGTGTGTCGTAGCAGGGACCGCCTGTATGCACATGAAAGGGGAAGGGGTGGAAAGAATGTCATCGGCGACGACAAGAACGATTGTAAAAGGCTTTACAGAACTTGATTGCTGGTCTCCCTCTTTTAAAGCTGCAATTGACTTTCAAGCTTTAAGCAAAAATTCCTCTATTTTCACCAATTTAGACTAGCATCGATTTCCTTACATATTCCTTATGAAGGCCTGACAGGTATGATTAAAATTTCATTATGATTATTGTTGAGAGGTTAACGGGGAAAGGTCATATAATGAAAGAAGCTGTCACTCTCCACTCATTCTTTATTAAAGCAATTCAGTCCCTTTATAAATTACTCGCATATTGGACCTTTTCCTCTCCAACTCTGTACAGCAACCTCCTAGCTCATAAAACCATTTTTCTTTTGTATCAATTGGATATGTTATTCCTTGTCAAGTACAGGTCAAAATTAGCATTTTTTAAACTTTCAAGATTCGAATCCCACAAATTGCTTTTCTTATTACTAGATCAGTCATCCAATAGTTTAATTAAGAACTCAACGGATTACAAAACTCTTAAAATTTTTGGGATTGCAGATTTGTTGTCTGCTTAACTTTGACAGCTGTACAATGTTGATTAATACATTCATCCAGATTTCGTTCCATTTGATTTTTTAACTTTTTTTACCATGTCAAGTAACGATTTTTTGGGTAAGAAATTGGTAATAAATAATCGAACGAATATTGAATTGTTGATTTTGCAGAGCACAGAGTGGAATAACAAGTGTTCAACTACTTGGTATTTATTCCTGTAAGTATATTTCACTAACAATTATCGTTCCTATCACTATTATTATTGTTGTCATTATCACATATACGTTTCCCTCACGTTTTTGTCAATAATATCACTGAGGAATTTGCAGCAACAGCATGTATATTCCGGACAATTCCACTCTTATCACCGGGATCCCAAGCATTGAGAGCGACCGTAAGTCTTTTTCGGCTCGTTTTCCTTGAAACATTAACCTCACAAGATGAGTTTTAATTTTTCTTTGTGGCTTTTCGATTGTTGTCAATAATTTTGCACGAAGAAACATTGATTTTTGGAGAATCACAATTGTCATTTGCTGGGTTCTTTGAGAATTTGACCCGAGTTTAAGTTTGGTCACACTTCGAACATCACACCTTCTTCATCAAAATTGAAACCTCTCTTTATTTATATTGATAACAATAACACAGGTGTATCCAGGGTCTATTCTAATTTCTACATTTTGTTCGGATTTATGGGTTTCGTCATCGGCTCTTTTGTATTATTTTTAACAATCAATGTTTCCAAAGCACGGTTTGGTAAGTTCATTTCGTTCCATTCCATTTACCAAGCATGCAAATTGTTGAATGCTGCCAGCGCATCAATTTATGTAATTAATAAAACTAACATTAAATTAAAAATAAAAACGAAAAATTAATTCGTGTTGTGCCCATTCATGCACCCCGCCAGCCGGGTACCTTGCTCCCTGCTCCCCAAATGGGAAGAGGCTTATATTACATATGCTAAACACCTATTTATTGCTATGCGTTACTTAAATTACGAACATGCGATTTCTAAGTGATCGAACAGCTCTGGAATCAAAACGCTAACATATATAGCAAAGGGGCGTATACCATCTCAACCAGGCAAAACATGCTTTGCCCACTTGGACTTGATTTTGTTTTGAACAACACATAATCAAAATTTTTTCAAGGGAATCGGGATGGCAGGAAGTACATGATAGGCTGTGGTATATGAATGGGTATGATAATTTGAAATGAGGAGCGAATTAATTACAAACCAGCCTATCATAATATAAGCATGTAAATTAATTCCAACTGATGGCGACTTCTGAGCCCCAACTGACATCAGAAGGTGGAAGATCACAGAATACTAATGGTCAACTCTTACTTTCATAAGTTTAACAGTGGAATTTCTAATTTATTAGTTGAAAATGTGAATTGTAAAAGTAGTAACAGCGGAACCATGTGGTCTAATAGTCTAATATTTCAAAGATAAAACTACTGGTATGCCTGAAATGGATCGTTTTGAAACTCCAGATGATACTAAATTAGAAATTCTACTGTTAAATTTATGAAAGTAAGAGTTAACCATCAGTATTCTGTGACCTTAGTAAGGCCATAGGACAGTTTGAGATGTGACTATGACGCACTTTCAGTTGATAGAGAGTGACATCAGTCGGTGTTTCCCACACATCTGCATAATCATCGAAAAGCTCTTACCACCATATTTCCTTCCTAATACTTAACTAACAACTAAGCCTAACGGATAAATTAGAAATGAGTTAAGCAACTAAGCTATTCAGGCTGAACAGCTCAATTTAATTTCCAAAAAAACATGGAATCCGTTGAGCCATAGTTAACGAAGGCCGGGAAACTTCCAAATTTTAGTGCTTACAGAAAAGTATTAATTGAACACGTGTGAAAACTTTTGTTGGCTTGCAGCAACAAGAAATAATGCAAAAGTATATGCGATCGATTTGCCACCAAGATATTCAGAAGTGGAACCACCACCATACAGCTGGGTTCTCATGCATCGTTATCTTGAAGGTTGTCCATTTCAAATGCACACGACACCGAATTTGCCAGCATTGATGGTTATCTGCAGCTGTTTAGCGCTTTTATAGCACATACTGATACCTGCTGTTTGCAAGGCTATCCAGATATACTCATTAGAAACTAACTTGCTTAATTTATTTGATTCGAAATAGATATCCACCGCACCTCGCAACATTTATGAGAGAATTCAACTATTATTTACTCCAGAATCTCTTGATAAACCCATGTCTGCTTCATTTACATGAATCAACAAGAGCATTTCAGTAGTCTAGACCTGTCTGCCGCAAAGTTTTCCATGACAGAGTAACATTGGTACATGCCATTTGCGAAAAATAATGACAAATTGATTCCCCCTGTCAACTAAAAAATTAATGGTTATTTACCGTACCTATTGCTTGCTCCCCTTTTCATTTTGATCGACATTAAGACACTTCGAGCTGTAAAACGGGTATTTTGCATCTCCTTAATAATAAAATTGTCAAATAAAGCAATTCTTTGTTGTTCCATCAGCAATTAACATCGCATCCTGTTCTGTTCTCATAAATTCACTGTAAGAAACCACAGATTCACAGGGACTATCCATTTCAAAAAGAATGAGAACCACTACTGAACTACTCCCCTCATTCTAGTTTTAGGACATTGTCCACGTACCTACATCTGGTTTTCCTTAACTTACCTTATGCCTTGATACCTAGAAATGAATAAAGTTTTCCAGTTCAATAATCTCATATTTCCAGTAATTGACATTTCACTACGAAATCACTAAACCTGCAAACTTAACACTTATATCGGATTATTCATTTTCCAAACTTTAACATAACAAGTGCAGCGATTATTCACCACCACAATTTTTTACCAGCTGAAATGAGCACCTTTCCATGGTGAGAGCCTTACAGTGGCGGAGAGGTTTGGGTGGTGTGACTAGACGCTCATATCACGTTAAGGATCTCACATCAGGACCAATACTCAACAAAGTGCACGGGATCCCTTGGGCAAGGTGAAAGCGGAAAGACGAAGCGAATCACGATGCGCCTAACCCGCGAGGGACTTAAGAAAATGGTTAAAAAACACAACACAGGGCTTCAGTTCCCTACAGGTCAGGATGCCCTTCCTACTGCGCTGGCTAGAAGGAAGCGGAATGACGAGAGGTTTGCTTAGAATCTCAGGTGCCACAACCGGTGTTGGCCAAAAAACGGAACTCTCGATATGCATGTACAAAGCCCGCGGGGTATCGAGAGATGATCAACTGCTCATTTTGATGGGGGGAAAAACAAAAATCATGTGCGACATTCTCGAAATCTGTGAAACAAGACGGTGAGAACGCAACTTGGAACTTTTTTTCCCGGACGAGGATCAGGACAACGGAACGTGGGCGGAATCGGCTTTATTGTTAGCCCTACATCGAACTTCTTAGAAACATTAATACGGATTGCTCAACGGAAATCACCCTCTTCTACAATCCCATTCCAGTTAATAAAGGAGTAAAACAAGGGGACACCATTTCCCCATCGTTGTTGTCGGCCTGCTTAGAAATGGTGTTACGAAAAACGAACTGGAAAGGAGGTGTGACAATCGAGGGCGAGCGTCTCAGACACCCACGCTTCACTGACGATATCGTGCCCATCGGAAAAAGCATAGAAAGCCAGAAACAAAGACCATTCATCAAATCCCAGGGTTTGCCGAGAAAATGAAGCTAGATGATAAGGCCGTCGAAGAAGTCAAAAAATACGTCTATTCAGGACAATAAGTCAACGCACGAAACGACCTCATGGGAGAAATCTAGCGGAGAAGGGCAGGAATGCAAAACAAAATACATCCTCCTGCACCCCTCTCTAACGTCTAAAATAAAAGCGGAGACCTTTAACTCGATGGTCCTTCCTGCGATGCTGTTGTGAAACGTGGGCACCAACAAAAGCTGAAATACAGAAATCGGAGGTGACCGTACGAGCTACGGGACGAATGACTGTCAAAATTTCGCTACGAGATAACGTCCCAAACGAAGAAATAAGACGTAAAAGTGGAGTGTTCAAGTGGACACGTATGCCGCACGCAGGATGGTCGGTGACCTACCAAAGTCAGGATTGGCATGCGAGAGTGGTTAAACGGCCTTCCGGGAGACCTCCACAAAAGCCGACCAAATTAGGGAAATATGCGGCGGAATTTCGAAACAGATTGCCCGAAACCGAGCAAACTGGAAAGAAGTTGTGAAAAAGGGTCGACACGAGGAAATTCGCTGAGAAATCGACCGAACAAAAGAAATATGCAAAAATCACCGTATAAATTAAAATTTGAACAGCGCAATCACACCAAATAATTATGATCACGCTATTACAATTACACACTGAAACTGTACAGGTAAAATGAAATCCAGGTATAGTTGAGTAAACCAAGAAAAGACATAACCCAAAAAATAGTTGTATTTTATACTAGTATTTCAAGTTTTATTTACGATTGATAGACAAAATCAAACCTCGTCCTTTAAGAAATTTCAAAAGAAATTAAAACTGAAAATGTTCCATCAATTTCAATAACTATGAAGATGATGTCCCTCTATGAATGTAATTGGAAAATAACTTGTAAAAAAATCAATTTAAAGATCGTCAATAAAATCACCAATTGCAAACGACAGTATTAAAGCATTATGGTCCCTCTGCTAACTTCAACTCAATACGTACGGAAATAACAGAATCATTCATGAACTTAATAGAAAAAAAATGCACAAATATTTGAACAAATCAAGCTCTCGTTTAATCCACTAGTATTAAAATAATATTTGAAACTTACAATCAATGATATGAAATATTTACAGTTGAGAATTTTAAATGAGACAAAAAACAAAAACAAAATTTTTCGGCGACTGAAAGTTATTCCAATAAAACTGGAATGACAAGTATTATTCTAACTCTGCTTAGAACGAAAATATAAAGTTCTTATAAAAGCAAAAAGCTTAGCTTAAATCTTATTTCTTCTTGCGTTTTTCACGGGAACTTTTTCTCTTTGCTTCGTAATTCTCTAGTGTATTGTCATCCAAACGAACAGCACACCCCGCTTTTGACTGCCAGTGTGTAAAATTACTGTAAAGAATGAGATGATGAATGACAATTTTTGAGTTTTGAAAATCTTAAAATGAGTCGTAATAAAACCTGTAACTGTGAGCTTTGTAAAATGACGGTGCCAAAAGGAATGAATTTTTCTTTGGTTCGTTCGATCTTTGACGCTCATTTCGGCAACGTGTGAGCGGAGGAAACATATAATCAACTGTATCCATTGCTAGTGACATAAAGGATGTCTCGAAACCAATAGAATCAGCACGCCTAACACGACCCTGTTTATCAATAATCAGTATTCTATCCGGTGGTATATCCACTGCTCGATAACTTACGACATCCTGCGAAAGAACTAATACAGTAACGACTACCAAATCTTTCAGTATTCTATGACTCAAACAAAAAAACCAAACTTATGGAAGCTAGGTTGAAAGCAAGCCAAATTAAATGCTCGCAGTACACAGTGTGAATGACAAACAAGCCATATCCTATTATCTAATGAACCAATTTACAATTTTCCGCTTAAAAAAATCTACAATATCACAAAGTTGGAATTTCTTGACTCTGTACTCAGTCATACAGTTTTTTTTTTTTAACGTGAGTTGATCTATCTAGTGGAACGGAAAAACAACTGTTTTGCGTTTTCCAAAACTAGCATAGACTTTACTGTTTCTCGATTCCCCAAACCAGCATAGAATGGACGTTTAACCGGAAAGCATTCTTTCAAATCTGTCAAAGCAGCTATTTTAAATTCTTCTGGTTTGCGATCTATAACTTCTCTGAAAAACAAAATACCGCCTTTCTTTATATTGCTGGTATGACATGTCCCAAAACATCACTTTTCGTTATGATCCTATCAATGTCAAAGATAACCAAAAGTTCAGCCCATTAATATAAGTAGATATGACAACGAAAGTTAGAAAAAGAATATTTGACCATTAAAACAGCCTTTACCTTCTAAAAGCCATCAGCACTGATGTAGGCGATAATAATAATGGTCCGTCTGGTAAAAATTTTGCGTTCTGAGCAACGCTTTGCAAGTATTTCTTCGTCGAATAGCTTTGCCCTATTGCTCGTGAAGATAAATAAACCAACTGGTACCTGCAAACTGAACAGTAAATTTTTGCTACGAAGTGTCTAATACTGCTTGAAAATGTTTGTATACTTTCAATTTTTTCGAAGCTCTTTTTTTCTTGCATTTTTGATCTAACAAAGAAATTTCACCCATTTTCCTTGATCCTTGTATACAGTTCTGCGACTCCAGCATGGGCCCACTGACCGCCAATTGCTGGTATGACATGTCCCAACACATCACTTTTCGTTATGGTCCCATCAATGTCGGAGATAACCAAAAGTTCAGTCCATTTATATAGGTAGATATGACAACTGCACCAAGTGGTGCCCTGAAAAATGCACAACAAACCAGATTAAGAAAGTATGGTCATGAATACAGACATATACAGAAGTTCAAACCCCGTTTTATCTTCTAAAATTTATAAATTAGTTTCAAATTGATAATGCCAGATTTCAAATCAACAAAATCAGAAATTTTCCAAACCTGAAATTTCGTAGTGATCGAAAACCTTGCTTCGTTGGTTCCTTTACGTAGTCCTAACCTTTTTAACTTATCACTGGAAAGACGTAAAGAACGAATGTATTTTGGAGATTCCATAGTAGTTACTGGACCAGTAGGCATAGGTGTTCCACTTTCTGCCTCTTCATCACTCATAGGACTATAAAAGCGCACGTGTAGAGGTTTTCATTTTCGATTATACTTTTCGAAAAGAATGATGAACATAATTTTATGAAAGATACGAACAAGATATCACTGGAAGGAGTTATGCTGCGAGCATAATTTCTTTTCGTTTCATAACCCTGAGCCTCGGCTATCAATTCATTCGCTTCGGAGTGCTGATTTTCTGATACATTTACGTCAAACATATGTTTCTGCAATTTCTTCAAAAATTATATACAGCTAGTAAAGATCAAAAAGAAATAACCATTCATACTTCTCAAACCGCTTTGTTTAAACGTTACTGAAGAATGACCTTGTCGGATGTTGGTGTCGAAGTCCGTTCCTGCTGCTGCACTTCATTGTTTGCTTCATTTTCATTACTAGTGACTTTAGAGGAAAAATGCATTCCCGTTATAGAACCATTCCCACTATCAACAGGTGATGAAGAACTGTAACAAATATAAAAACATAAACAGCAAAATTCGAGTTTTTTACTTATCGTTGTATGACCTAAAGACTGTGTTAAAACAAGAGATGAGGAAAAAAATTTGACGTGACCATCAACAAAATTAATCTAGCTTCTAATCACGTGTGCTTTAAAAATGATCATATGGGTTAACAGAGGCTCAGACCGAGAATTACGGTCATTTTTTGATTTCTTTCAAAGAGGAAAACACCTAATTCACTGCCACTCACCATGCAGTATGTGGTAACATTCCCAGATATTTTTCGATCTTACTGGGATCACTGGTATTATGCACAAGATCATCCAAATAAACACCCTGATCTTCTGTTGGTTTGGCGCGTGACCAACGAAACCAACCACCCCATGTCGAACCATTTTTTCCCTGTTCAGTTTTCATGTCTTCTTGCTTCGTTTTTGCTTTTTCCGTCTCCTCAAGTGTTTTCGGTAGTTCACCCCATTTCCATACCAAAACTTCATTTCTGTGCTAAAATTCGAAAAAAACACTTGGATACAAGAAATTATAACAGTTTCCTAAAATTCACAGAAATTACTCGATGAGAACCTTCCAAGAAATAAAAGTGCAGAAGAAAAGTTAACTCGTTCAGAAGTATCGCGATGTCGATCTAGTTCAGAATCCGAAAACGCACCATTAGCAATCATATTCAAGCCAGGAACGTTCAAACCATCTGTTACACTATCAGTGGAAACTATTGATGCTGCATCATCAACGTCACTTTCCTAAAGCTGTGCATCATTAGTTCATGTGTATTCGAAAGAAACAAAGCTGAAAATATTAAATGATGCATGATAGCATATATTGAAATGAAGCACCTCATTTGTTGAATTTGATAATTTACGCGTTATTTCAGCAGTGCCATTTGAATTTTTTTTGCGGAAGGAAGAAGATGATGGTGATAAACTTCGTCCTGCAGCAAATGAGTGGGAGTACATTGACTGCCTAAAGATTTGTAAACTGTAAAATTAGAAGGCTTACCACTCCATATCTCATTGTTCAACACAAAAATGAGTCACCGGATTGTCACCGGATTACAAACTTCAGAAAAATAAGTGCCGAGGAATTCCGCGAGAACAGAACAACAGAAATAAAAATAAAAAATACCCAAACATATAAATAATTGTTAATGTACAAAAAATTTAAGTCTACTCATTATATGCATTTCCTATATGCCTAAATTTTAGTTCAAAAATTTTCGTTATCAAAAATTTTTTTAATAATAACTCCAAATTTCTCAAAACCAAGCACAATAATGAACCCATATATCCTCAGACCACTGAATACGCGATTGCAGCTAAAATTCTTTAAAAGCGCTATCCTATTCTTGAACGAAAGTAAATGCTGACAGATTATCATTACCTGTCGTTTCTGGCAATTTGTTTGCCATGCTCTTGTTGTTGATCATCAGTGACTTTAATAAGATTTGGCAAAGATCGATTCCCACGTCGATTGAACAGTGATGCATTGAATGGAAATAATTTTCTAAACTGAATGTCTGATTCACACGAAGGTTCACTGCAAAAAAAAAAGTATGGAAGTTAAGACTCGTCCAAAGGCTCTTAAAAAATACATATAAAGAACCAAATGGATAGAAACTATGAGCAATAAAACCGTGAATGTGAAGAATGCGAAAGTGAACTGGAACATTCTGAAAGCGCCCTTTTATGTCTTGAACGCCACAGCTCTTGTCGGATTTTTTCTATTCTATCGGCAAGATCCTTAAATGAAATCTAATTCTCCTATAAATAAAATGCTTTTTGAAGAGTGAATCAACCAATTTAAAATACAACATTACCAGTATTACTAAGATACCTTTTCATCAACGGGAGCAGAACTACTTCCTGGTACCGGACTCGTAACTAGATATTCAGGAACATCAGCATCTGTGGTTGGTTCAGTGAAGAATGCAACTCCATTTTCACCCAACTTCATTTTCAGATCTATTTCAACGCCATTTATTGTTATATCCACATACTGAATTACACAAACTATTTAATTACACAATCTTCCACTGTTCGAGAAACAAAAACAGCAGAATGTAAAATAAAAACGATGTTGAATATAAATAAACATTTATAACTAGTAATAAAAGAGCTAACTTTCTCGTTGCTGTTTAAAACACCATATTTCCCGAACCTTACATGGAACGGTGTTGACAAATATGAACCATCTGGTTGTTCCACAACAATTAAATCAATTGCTCCTTGAAATATTGGAATAAAATTTCAATCAAATCATAATCCTCTAAAAAATCGTAAAGTAATCCTCAAATAGTATAAGTTAAAATATCCACAGTTAAACTGTTCTTACCTCTAGCTGTAAAGGTAAGAACAATTTAAGGTTTTACAGCTTTCTTAGACAGAAACAATAAATATACATAATGATATCAACCACTTATTTCGCCATGCGCTTGTAACAAGCCTTCATTTTTCAAATGACTGATTAAGAAATTCTTAAGAACATCCATTCTTAGCTGAAGCCAAGGCTACCATCTCTTCACAAAATAAAAAGATCGGAACACTGAATCATACCAGAAAGTGAAGCTGGATTGAGAGTTTTATAAAAGTATTTAACATTATCCAAAAGACGATAGGCGTAATTCATCGCCCCTTTCTCCACATATGCTCTATCCTCTCTTCGTTACACTATACCAGAGCCTCATTAGTAGCAACGATTTTGTTAGTCTTTATACTGTTAGTTTCAGAGCTGAAATTCAAATACTCAACATTCCGTGCATAAAATATTTGATTGCATAGCTTTAAATACCGAGACAAAATAAGGATGTAAGTGTAATCCTCCCAATAAATAGCGCAAATGATACTAAGTTATTAACAGGTTTAAACAGTATCATATCCTTTAAAACACGCTGCTACATTCACTTGGGCGCAAGCTTGAATTCTCCGATAATAAAAAAGATCGAATGACAACGTAATAATTAGATGAACTACGAATTTCAAACTTTTGATACAAAATATGCTGATCTTAATTTTAGGCAGTCATACGGTCACAATCAGCTAAGCCATTACTGACAAATCTTTGAAAGTCATGCAGTCTTACTGAATTACCTTGAGCCACTCTATCAAAAAAATCAATTCTAGCATTATTTCAAATAACAGCATCTGAAGTTCCCAAACTATTAGACTATTCACATTCCGATCACTACCGATCGGTGGGGCTTATATCCACCAATTGGTTTAAAAAACCAGGATATCGTCTGCAAAACCCTCTTGTCCCCTTTTTATACGGTACCTCAATGAAATATCATATCCAGAGAAAATGTTTTCGATTGTATTTTTTCTAAAAAAAAAAGGGAAGAGAATGGGATTTTAATATGTGTGATGGGGAAAGTTATATCGAACGACATTATATGAAAGCACAGTTTCTGCAAAGAATTGATGATGGCATTACGAAGGCACTCATCAGAAGTAACAAATGGAACAGGAGTAACAAGCCTACATTGGGTTGACGGAGGATTGAGAATTATACCTTCGAAAAGCTTTCACAACAACAAGGGACCATGACTATCGATGGGAAAAGGGTGAAACGATGAGAGAAGGGTAGAATGAATAGTGTGACAGAAGAAAAAGTGGGAATGACTGTTCTTCTAAACTGGATTATTCAAGATTCTTTCTCCCAGCATCCTACGCTTCCTGTCGCTTCGTCCATTTAAAAACTCGTTTTTAATTGAGATTTCATCGAAGTGATCGATCAACAGTGTAGCGGAGCCATTAATTGCTGTATTGTAAGTCATTTGAAGTATAGCAGTTGCGGAATCTACGCTAACGCATCCGGTGTGTGTGTATGTGTGTGTATGTGTGTGTATGTATGCATGTTTCAGGAAGAAGTTCAGCACTATCGTCTTACAGAATGACCTCAACCCGATCATATTTGCAAGACACGGATACGGTATCATTACATGAAACGTAGAGGTATAATGTATTTCCTTTGAATCAATTATCAATTCTGAAATTTTCTTAAATGCAAATAAATCCGGCTCAAAATTGGAATAAGAATGAGTTTCAGTGAAGATTTTGAGGTTCAAAGAGATCAAGTGAACCCGAATGGCTCAAAGCGTCTGTGGCGGTAAAAAATCCAGCAAAAAGCGCCGAGGTAGGCAGTCTGTCTCAAAGCACATGTAATGTATTGTTTTCACAGTTTCTGTGGGAATGGAAGACGTACCCACGTACACATTAGGTCAAAAACGTGTCCACCTATGTTTAGTATTCTAAGCTTGAAGAGTCAAATGTAATAGACGATTATAAAGATTTCACGAAATTTTTAATCAGTGCTTTTGTCACCAAATTATTAGTTGAAATGCCCAAACATTGTTCTTTTGTAATGAATTGTTTTCCATTTTCCAAATCCCCTCCAGATTTTAGGAAGCGATTTTTTATCAGAATCTTACTGAAGGAAATTGAACATTTTAAAATTTAACCGAGAAAATTGTTTATTTTATGGATTAAAAGCTCATTTAGTAGCTTTTAGGAACAAATAAGTTGTTCAGTGTCTCAAACAAAAGTAACTCAAATCTTCGAATATTCTTCTTCTACGCTGCTTATTTTTAACTGTAGCTTGTTACATTTAAATTCTGTCATTCAAAATTTTAATTCCGAATTTGCGTACGAATGCATATTTTCAGTCGAGCAAATTAAAATTGTTGGGATGAAAGTACTTTTCACTTGCCACAATATTTAGGATGACACTTTCCAATAATTTTTAACATTTCTTTCGGATTGCATAAATTTATGGTCCACCACAATTAACTATTTTACATTGGTTCTCCAGAAGATTTGATTGCAAAGTAAGCTATAGGAAAGTGACATTTGAGCACTTCTCAGTGGGCGTTTCAAGTCCACTAAATTGAAATTTCCTTGTTAATTAAACCTGAGCTAGATTAATGGATCTGATTCCTGATTAATACGATGATACTCATGCGATGGTTAATAATTTCAGACATTCATTTGACCAGTTGGTTGCCTGGAGTGATCTGGCTGTCAGTGGTACGTTTGCTGACAAAATGCAGTGAGCAGTACCAAAATATAATGAAGACGAAGCTGTGATTCTAGTTAATCTGTCAGCTGGTGCTTATTCTGATGATCCAAGAAAATGTGTTGACAAGTAAGTTTGTTAAATAAACAAAAAGGTTTCAATGGTTTCATTTATTTATTCAAAAAACTATTGAAAAAAACTTTTACCTAACGTTACGATTGAGAAAATAGCGATATAATCCGATAGATGATAAAATAAATTTATTGGGTTAATTATCTTGATAGAAGTGATTCTTTTCTTAAATTTTTAAAATATTTTTGAATAGCATTGAAGTTTCAGTTCCAAGATAATAGGCTTTCATGAAGCGCCACCTTGTTTGCAACCTGCAAGGAATTTGATAATGTTTAATGAAGCATTGAAAAATATAAATGCCACTAAAATCATAAGCGACAGCAGCAGTAGAAATAAGCGTGATCGTTGTTGTGTAACTAATCAATTTAAAATCTTTCAATTGTTTCAAAATTTTTTGCCGAACATTATGCAGGCGGCAGAAGTGGTTGATTTACAATATGCGATGCATTTCGGAATTCCTGTTTATTCTATACAGTGAAGTCGGATGTCGTCCAGAAAATAATAATTGTATTTTGAGGTACGACCACGACCAGACGTCGAAGGATGGAAACCTTCTTCGGTGTCGGAGCGATAGTTTTATCTTCGAATAGAATTTCTTGAAATCTAGGCACAAACGACTTTTTTAATATTTTTCGTTCACAAAGTCAAGCGATCCGCACTTCAATGGAGTTTAACTGCACTGATTTGTCTTTCGCACTTCTATACATTGCATTTTTATGACTTTTAATCAAATCGAATGGCAGTGTCGCCGAAATGGCGATGATAGAATCAAAAGGTCAAGGTCAACAGGCGCCAAACATGCCAAATCTATTACGCTCTCCCGCCCGACAGGT
>JABVXS010001240.1:0-16786 GCA_013365335.1 Madathamugadia hiepei | reverse complement strand
GCATCTATGGAGCCGGACGTAGGAAGACAATGCTCCACAGAAGCGGACCCTGCACCCAAGCGGGACAAACGCTAAGGAAAAAAAAAATGTATAATGCCAGTGGCATTGTACAGAGTCAGATTGAAGAAATGGTTCTATTTGAAATCAGCGATTACAGTACCCGAAAAAGCGTGCATTTTGGAAAAGTCATGTACAAACAACATGCTGTATATGTCATCCTGAATCTAAAACTTGAATTTTTATTTTTCAATTGCGGTAATTCGAATTTCGAAATGTTTGGGATACGAGATTGACAAAGCAACATGCTTGCAAAGCGACTTCGACGTTAGTGCCCTCAGAATGTGTCACCACGACATGACAATGGGAGATAGCATGGGTATTGGCATAGAAGGTGGAGCTTCTTAATTAAATCAATACTAAATGGCATAAACCAAAAAGAGAAAATTTTGAGGGATCAATTTTGAACATATGCTTATGAATTACTCCTTTGTTTGATTCGCGTTTCACGACAGTGTAAGCGAAGTGTGGAATTCCGATTTCAACAACAGAGTTCGTGGATTTCCAATTTCCAATAAAACTGCGATCACGTATTACGCCAACATTCAAGCTTGATTTTATTATAAATTTGCGATCCAGCCGGAATTATTTATGATTCATTTTTTAGCAACTTTTTTATCTTTGCAGTCTTTTAAATTTGAAATTCCCTCCACCAGGAAAACTGAGAGTTGTATGGAAAAAGAAAAAGACAGAAATTAGCCTTAAAACTCCTCAACTACACAGCTGAATTTTGGCAAAAGCTACCTGTAACATTGAAAAGGCACTTCCAAAAATTTTTTTAAAAAATTTTTAATTGATTTCACGTTACTTTCTTAACACTGCTGTTTTTGTTAATAGTTAGTATGTTGGTAATTAAACGTGCTGTTGAATGATTATTGAACATGCAATTTCAAAAATCGCCATTACAAATGATATTGTCACCTTGTAGAAATTATATTTCTACCTTGCAGAAATGATATTGTTACCTTGCAGAAATGATATTGTTACCTTGCAGAAATGATATTTCTACCTTGCAGAATTATTGTGACTAATATAGAATGTTGAAATATTCTCATAAAAATTAAAATTTGTAAAAAATTTAATTTTTTTTTCTTAATTTTGATTAATATTGAAATGTTTGCAAATTTAAAATTCTTTGCAGTGTAAACTTTTTTAATCATTTGCATCAAGTAATTCGCTTCCTTTCGAGTAGCACAATTATCCTCGAAAACATAACAAAGTAATGGAAATCATAAGTGTCACAGAGATAAGCAAAATTGGCATATAGCCGATACCGCCATGTATGCATCGCTCTGTGCAAACATATAATTCTTGAGCCTAATGAATGAATGACTTAAATTTAATTAATGTTCACAAGTTATAAACAATGTCAAATAGCTTCCATAAAATATTTACAAACAAAATTTGTTTTTTTTTTTAAATCATGAAAAATATCATTCCTTTGCGGTATTTTGTTTATCACATTTTTTTTGTTTCTTTCCTATTTTTTTTTTTTTATCACGAAAAATATTTTTAAAGTAATTGAAATATTGAAAAATTATTGGAACATCATGCAAATTTAAATTTCACAATTTAACATAGAAATTTAATTTTGCCTGTGGTAAAATTTAATTTAATTTAATTTAAAAAAAAAAAACGCTAGTTCAAAACAAACATTTATTATTTTTTTTTTTCAACAAAACATTTGCCCTCTTTAAATTAATCCAAAATCATTTGATAAATTAAATGGATTTTTTTTTTTTTTTTCAAGAAAAAGTTAATCATTTTTGATATAATTAGCAATTAATTTAATTTAATCCTCAAATAAAAGGAAGGATTGAAAATAAAAGTAAAAAACCTTCCTTGCTTCCCATAAAGCTTTTGATGTACAACCAATACTTTCACGAAATTTCTAAATGGATGTTTTTGTCAATCAATAAATTGATTATTTAATTGAAGTTTTTTTTTTTTTAATTTAATTCTCTAAATAGGTTTAGTAAATTATTTAAAGTTGTTGTTTTTTTTTTTTTATAAATTAACTAACATGTAACATTTGTTGCCATTTTTCAGGCTCAATATAAGTAATAGGACTATTATTTGATGGCGCTGGCGCACATGTCCCATTAGCATCATTACCGTTCCATACACATGCTATTTGCCAACGATCACTATCATTTTCCATCAAAAATGCAGCACTTTGATATTCATAGCACAAATAATTATACCAGTGATTAATTGAAAATGTTGAAATTGGCAAATGCCTGAAAATATTTTTTTTAAAAAAAAATCTTTTTTCCCAGTAAAATTCTAATACAAATAATTTGTTAACAAAAAAAAAAAACAATGAATGAATAAAAATTGTAAAAGCAGAAATCTATCCAAAAAGAATCCTAGATTATTCATTTTGAAAAATATATGCTGAAGTTTTAAAACTTACAGAATTATTTTTTACCTTTCTTCCATAAAATACAAACGAATAATTGATTATTTCACTACAAGCAGACATTCCGAAGTAATTCTTATTCAAAAATTTGATCAAAGATATGTCAAGAAGTAATTACATTAATTAATAGAGAATAGCTACGGTAGTTCATTTATGCTATATGGATAATTATCCATACTAATTATATTGAGACTGTTCTAATTCAATTATGTTAGTTATATAATCATCCGTATTAATTACTGCAATTCATCATGTTATATAATCAGCCATATCAACTACGGTAGTCCATTTATGCTATACAATTATCCATATTGATTAGGGTGGTAAAAACTACGGTAGTTCATTTATGCTATACAATTATCCATATTGATTAGGGTGGTAAAAACTACGGTAGTTCATTTATGCTATACAATTATCCATATTGATTGGGGTGGTAAAAACTACAGTAGTTCATTTATGCTACACAATTATCCATATTGATTAGGGTGGTAAAAACTACGGTAGTCCATTTATGCTATACAATTATCCATATTGATTAAGGTGGTAAAAACTACGGTAGTTCATTTATGCTATACAATTATACACATCAGTTACAGTAATTCACTTGCTTCATATAATTAACATAACTATGGAAAAAGGGATTAGCAATATAAGTTACATTTGACTGAACCCTTCATTTTTAAGTGTGAATAAGAGTTGATATGATCGACGTCTTTCCAACCAACGAATACGATCACGTTCAGAACAAAATGAATGTTGCGTACATTGCAATGCTCAAAATTTTATTTGACATAAATTTGCTAATAATTATTAATTTTTATAATATTTCAATAACAAACAAATAACACAAAATTGTGCAAGAATATGATTATCAGAAGTATTGATTGTTAGAATGAGGAAGATGAAAGTTCATGTTTGATTAAGTAATGAATTTGATGGATCGCTGCGATAAATCATTGTTACCTGTTGCATAGATAAAATATGGGGTGAGGAGAATTACCATTTCCATCCATGTAAAACTACAAAAATTGCATCTAACGAAGTGTTTTGCTTTCTAGAAAATATATATACATATATATATATATCAATAAATATTCAATATTTCCATATTTCATTTTATTTATTTATGCAAATCCAACAAATAAAATGAAAAGCCTTTTTTGCTTCTTTTTTTTTCTTTTTCATTAATTTTGTTTAACACTTTCAAATATGATAGAACTAGTAAGTTGCATTTTAAATCGATTAAATTCAACACCTCAACATCACTTTTCATAAAATGATTTAATCAAAAAAAATTTTGCATTTAATAATTAATTAAATTATTACTGTCCATCATTATTATATCAAAAATTCTGATATTCACTGAAAGCATAAATAGTGTTGTGAAAAAATTGTTTTCTTGTATTTGTAGGTTGGAGGGTCGAAGTTTTGTTGCAGCGTTGATCGTTTGTTCGTGAGCTCAAACCTCAAACTTGGGTAATTAAAGCTTTATTTGTTTAGAAGGGTAATGAAAAGTTCAATGTATTAGAGAAGTAGAAGTCGAAATTGGCGAGGATTGGGACGGTCGATTCTAGTGTAATCTGGATGAATTACTGATCTAGAGAAGGGTAGAATGACCACGGTTTATATACATATCATTCCATTAGCGTGGGTTAATCAGAGCGGGACACGTCATACTTGATTAGATGTCGGGCAGAAGTACATCATAAATTTGATATTGTGGCGCCATCTTGACCCTTGTGGCTCTAGCTTTGCCATTTGGGCAACACTCCCGACTCGAGAAAAGTAACGAAGGAAAGGAATGAATAGCTGTGATAGTTCTGTTTGAGCGATACACGTCATACTTGATTAGATGAGAGATCAAATTAATTGAATTACTCATTTATAACATAAAGATTTTCAAGACTGTTATCAGATAAAGAATTCAGCCAACAAGAGATATTTCTGAGTGTTCAAAGTGACGCTCATTTAATTCTTATATGAATGTTTTGCCTTTCTGAAGTTCCTTTGTCTGCATCATGCTTGTATGCAATTAGATGTTGTAAGTCACGCCTGTGATATTTTTCCATTTCCTGGCGCAGGTCATTCCGTATTTAGTTTACATTTCCCCATTTCTAGCCTAACTTCTCCATTTGAATTCCGTACCCATCGAACAGATTTTTTTACTTCAGCAACTCATTAACTGTATTTGTGCATCCCTGCATTTACAACACAATAACCATCATCGCGAACCTCGACCAAAAACTCTGCATGAAGTCAGGCAATACAAAAACTTCATCGTTAACAATCTCAAAAACGATATTTTCACGACACAGCTAACTATTTCGCATAATGACATGAAATTTTTGGTGCAGAATACATGACACCTAAAACACACTCTCGAATTTCATTTAATTTCATCAGATGTGCACACTGGCCTTAATCAATCAGATGACTAAAATGTCAAGGCTGAATTATTAAACCGTTGCCTCCTTCCTGTTACCAACAAAGAAAAGCATAAAAACGAGACAATACGATCGGAAGTTATTTGCTAAAGTGGACATAGATGATAATTGTAAAATTCGGTATTAGAGAAAGTGAAATGAAATGCAATTTTACAAAATAAAACCAAAACGAAAGAAAACCGGAAAAAGCTATCCAAAGAAAACGTCGAGATCTAACAATCTTACGTAATATTGCGCTACTCAGCAAACTCTATTAAACAATTGCTGATTAAACAAATACAAAAACTGTTCCTTCCTAGAAAATTTGTAGAAACGCTCGAACTAGGATTTCACCTTAGTAAGCTAATAAAAAATCTTGAAAAAACTGTTATTTCATCTCAGTAAACTAATAAAAATCCTGAAATAGAAATTGAAATGAAAAATCTTGAAAAAACTGTCATTTCATCTCAGTAAACTAATACAAACCTTGAAATAAAAAAATACAAAGCAAAGAATCAAATAATGAGAGACACATAAAAAACTGCTCATATATAAAAAAATACTGATGAACTAACTGAGATTTGAATTCTGCTGACTGACAATTCAGATAAGATACAATTGACCATTTTAATGAATCCTTTAATGATGGAATAAAGTACAACAACAGGTGCACCACCACAGACGACCAATAAGATTCCACAGCAAGCCTTAGTTTTTCATTTTTGTGGAGAGACATTGAGTATCATTGAAACAAACATAATGGATAAATAATGAGAGACACATAAAAAACTGCTCATATGTGTTAACAAAACTGGTGTGTCATCACCAGCAAAAGATCTTGATTTTGAAAAATTGTTCCAATGTCAGCATTTCTTAGTCTTTTACCAACTAGTCTTCACCGAACTACCACTACTCCACTGATAGCCATATGAAGACTGTTTTTCCTCATATTCATCGTTATAATACTAAAACTTTTATTATATTTGATCGAATTAAAGGGAAAAGCTAAGAACTGCACCCAAGAACAAACAATATCCTGAACCAGAATAAATCAAACATACAAACCTGCTGCCCTCCTGTAGCATAATTTGTATTGTATCCTGTTGTGCTACTCCTATAACCTGTCGTATCTGAAATATTTGTTAAACTCAACTTTTAAACTTTGGTTTCCGTCAACCTAATGCCATACAGCAAAAGCACTTTTTTGTACAAAAACAGTGATTTTGATTTCTTTCGAATAATTTAAAAAAATTGGCGACTTTATTTGAACTGATGTCATCGTGATTTTGAAATGAAACCCAGCTACCGATTTTTCATGTCCCATAGAAATTCTGCAGTATTCTCTTCAATAACTGAAATAAAATGACTGGAAACTTTGAATTAACATACAGCTTCTACCCGAATCAACATCTGACCATCCATCAGCTCCACCAACATCGGCGGGATCACTTGTTGCGTATCCAACACGATTCAATGAAACTGGCTTGTTTGGTATACTCGAGTACCGTCCATTTCCAACATCATTATCAACCCAGTCATCATATCCCCCGCAATTAACGCGATTCAGTGCCATAGGACAACGAGAACTCCCTCCGCTAATTGGTACGAGATAGTCACCTGTACCACCAATTCTTCGATAAATTACGTATTTTTGCGTAACTGGTACATCATTGACTGTAAACAGTTCAATGTACCTGAAAAATATTAATCAATCTAACTTAAATTTCAATAACTGTGATGATACCAAATTTAAACAGTGGAAAACGTGAAGGAAACAACTGAGCAATTTACAGATAAAAATAGATGAGCTTATGATCGCAAAACAGACCACAGCACTGATGCAATGAAGCATTTTCAATCCGTTATAATAAGGTACATTTCCATTAAAACAGATCACAATCACCCCCATATCTAAGATAATATTGGACGAATTGATTTCTGTTTCGAATCAGATGGACATATGTACCAACGCTGCACAATTCATAATGTTCTTACCGATTGCCAATGCAATGTTTATTTCTAGACATAGCGTCTCGCGCTTCAGCAACCGTTCCAAAAATCACACATGCATCACCAGAAGGTCGACGATCTTCGTTGAAACCCAGCTGTATTTCGACACAGTTCAGTGGTTTGAAGAAATCCTCGATATCGAGTGCGTTAGCACTGTATGGAAGTCCTTAACAAATAATTGAAATTAAATGTTTGAATGAACATTATTCCAAAGCGTAGAGGTATAGGTTCACAACGCAATTAAAAAACTTATCGAAGAAATGTTAATAAACTGACCCCTCATATATACTTTGGCTGGATCATTACAATCAAAATCTTCATAATTGCACTCCTGAAAACGTGGGTAACGACTGCATGGCGCTTCGTAAGGAGCAGGACGAGAGCGACTTATACCAGTGTTTCTTAGAGGACCTCCATATTCCTCTCTTCTATAATCCATATCAATTAAACGAACAGTGGAACATGAAAACCCGAATATTTTATTTAAAGCACTTGAAATGTTTGTCGACGAAATCCAGAAATCAGAAAAAAAGAAGCATTAAAAATCTCACATATTCATATCATTATCATCTACCATTCAAAACCTAATTCTGCGTATATAAATTTCCTTACCGGTACGGACGTACACCGCCAAGCTTCGCAGCAGCAAAGCGTAGAGGTATAGGTTCACAACGCGGTGATGGGAAACTACGTTCGACAGCAAGACTTCGCAAAGACGTCGGCGGCATATTATGACCGTCCTTTGATTTCTCTAATTCATCACCAGAACTTCGAAAAACTTCCACATATCTGAAGAATTCGCAGATTTATCAAAATTCCACTCGATCCAAAATATCTCCTTTCCCTCTTATTTTCGGCCTAATGTAGTGCTTTTCATTTCCTACTGTAAAAAAAATAAATATCCTGTCAAAGATTCTGATAAAACACCTGCAAACGAATGCCAGGTCAAAAGATTCTGATTACATTGCTATTAAACAACCTTTTTCTCAAAACAAAATTCTTTTCTGACTTCTTAATCTCCACAGCAAACTAGAAAATAGAAAAACCGATGTTTGAATGGATATATTTGTTAAATGATAAGTTGCTTGAACAAACCAGATTCATTTAGAAAACTTTCATCTTTTTGACTAATTTTTGAAATTATGAACACTAAAAATTAGTCAGTCGATAAAATTTAAACGCTTCAATGCATATATGAAGCAGCTACTAAGACACCGTTAATGAAAAAATATTGCTCAATTCTATATGGATAACAATAAAGTTTGCTGCAAAAGCCAAATAAGCTTTATTAAACAATGGGAAAACTATAAACGCATGCCCTAGTGACCTTAAGCAATGCAGATATCTTAAAGAAACATACAAAAGCTGAATCTACAACGCGACGTTCAACTGCGAATAGTTTCACTATAATAACAATACTTTCATCATAATGATGGTAAATCAATGCTTGATTAAAACGTGATTTTATTAAAAAGAGGTAGCACGTTATCTGATGTTTATTTGCCCATACCTCGAACCCATGTTGTTTCTGTTCCGTTCCAGGGCCATCTCGGCATGCTGTTTGCTGGCGAACCGTACGAATGCCTCCCCAGATGGGCGACCCCCCAGCTCCTTGTCGATGACAACATCTGCCACTTCCAATCCTATATCCCATACTTAAACTACCATGAAAATAATAAATAAGGGATAGCCTCCCTTCCAGAAATATGAAATAACTGATCGATTTGCATTTAAGCAAAACATTCAATACCTAAATCTGCATTAAATAATCCAGAACGCAGGAGTGAAAGCGTACCTCATGCCTCTAAGTTCTCAAACCTGACAGCACCTAAGCCCTTTGATGAATCCAAAAAAACGAGAAGTGTACCGACAAAATATCGGGAGGAATACAGAAAGCAATATCTCGGAAAACTCTGTAAGTTACAGTTACGAACTATTCATATACATTTTAAAACAACGATTACAAAATACGGTAGAATAACATACCGCTGAAGAATTCTTTCACGTCACTGTTTGTTGCACTGAATGGTATGCCTCGAAGTCTAACAACAAAATTGTAAGGCGTGTTTTGATCCCCTTTACGAATTACATTATGTCGCATCATCCAAACCACTTCACTTTCGGTTACATTGAAAACTACAAACATACTAACTTATTTAAGCTGATAATTTATAATAAAGTTCTACTTGCAAATGTTTCTGGTAAATGCCCCATCAGCAGCTATAAACGTAAAAAAATCCCACTCCAACATGTGATAATGCCTTAGATCTCAAACGTTATCATTATTCTGAAAACTATATTCAGCGCTGAAACTGGCTGATATTATTTAAGCATAGCATGAAACCGAAGGTCAGGTTTTTTAAAAAGTAGGAAGAAACCTTCAATGTAGCGACTGTTCATTTCTTGTTTATCAAAACGCTTTGCTTCCTCTGCTGCCGCTTTATCCACTAGTTCCACATAACACTCGCCGCTCGCTCGACCCATCGATGTCAGTGTAAATGTCACCAATTTTACTTCCAAGCCTAGAATTGATCCATTTATTCAGAATATATAAAAGAAATGAACTAAGATCCTAAAATCTTATAATATTATTATGCAAATTTCCGAACATCCAAACGGTGACAAAAATCAGAAAATATAGGCATTTTCACCTACATGGATGATTTGGACATAATGAATACGCAGCACAGGCGTTCTCTAATTGCAATATATGCGTGATACAAGCAGAATAGATGACAGTCGTTAAGCATGAACTAAGATTCCAAATTTTTTTAAAAATGTCTTAAAATCAAGAAACAACACGCCTTTGAGAAATTTTCGGACATCATCTTCTTTAGCTGAGAATGGTAGACCGCGAAGTCTGATGTAGTTTGATATGTTAGGATCCACTCCCTTATCTGTTGCAGTCGTTATTGCAGTTTCCTCCGCATCCGGCTTTACCGTCGTTTCTGCTACTGTTTCCTTTTCTGTCACCGCCTCTTGTTCTTCCGTTCCGTTCTCGTCTGACTGTTCTGTTTTTTCCTTTTCCATAATGCCGAAAGCTAGAAAATATAGATGCATGAGAAAAGTGTAAGAAACCATAGAGCCGAAAACTTATAGTCTCCGCAGAAGATTTTCGAAAATTAAAAGCCAAAAATTAACTGGGTATTCGGGGACGGAATAACAGAAAGTTGGCCGGAAACATTAGAAAACTCACAAAAATCGCGAAATGGTAGAGGAAAGAAAAAGGGATAAATATGATGGACAAATGCAAACGTCCAGTGCATGAGTAAACCCACGCGCACTACACAAAATCAAACCACGCCAAATACACGTCCCACGTCAACCCTAGCCTCCTCCAACTGCCATGCACAACTTTGCTCACCGATCGATGATCGCACACATTCACACGCTCGTTTCAGAACCTTTTTCGCCTATAACAACGAAGTTCCAAATTTCGTCACAATCGGAATCTGTGAACTTGCTTGTGAAGACTAGAAGAATGGTACGGCTCAGAAGTGCTTTTTGGTTCGAATTTACCACCGATGTGATCCTTTAACCCATATTTATTAACCCATAATATTAAGAGTCTATTGCGATACTATATGGCAGGAATCAACCTAGGGTAAACATTTGTGGTTCCAAATTTACAAGGCAGACAATGGGGTTGATAAGGATTTCTTAACAAGTATGAAATTGATAGGGATTTGTTGTTAAGCTTGTGAGCTTATTGAAAATTGTAAGCATATTGATTAGCATCAAAATTAAACTGACTGAATTGAACAAATCATTGGGATTGAATCGAACCAAGTTCAATTCCTGTAGTTTATATCCGAAGATTTCAACAGCATAACCGTGCTGATTAGAACATGTCATGGACCGGACAGAGGTCAGGTAAGAAATAATCTTAAGTTCAAAGATGTGACCGTAAAAAAAGGGGTAGTGTTTGTAGTGAAAAAAGGGATAGTATAGATTATGCGACAAAAGCAATTTACTTCTTTGAATTGTAAATATTCTTTCCTTAAAATTACTATAATATTAATTTACAATACAAATTATTTCGATTTTTTCTACAACAAGAAGGTCACTTAATTGATCTAAGGAATTATTGGGGAGCATCAAACATAGTAATTAGGACAAATAATTTTTTCAAATTTGTGAAATTGAATGGAGTTTTTCAAATTGAATTATGGATATCCGTTACTCCATACCATAAATTGCTCCAATGCTCGTTGGATATGGTGAACTAATATGTTGCCCAAATCAGAGGAAGAATTATCATCGAACATGAGGAAAGATGTCAAGTATGTTGATCATGAAAAGAAGTTCGCCTTATGTTCTAATTGAGTAGAAGAAGCTAAAATAAAATGCAAACAAATGATGTTACAATTTCTTTTCAAAGATGAAGGATTTATTTAACACGGAAAAATAGACTATATGGGTAAAACAACTAAATAAAATTTTATTGGAGTCAATTAAATTTGTAAAATAGATTTCATTTTTGCAGCATTGAAATTATTGATTGGAAAGGAAAGAAGTGAGAATGATGAATTGGGATTTTTAGTTCATTTGATGGTCCGATTTGAAAAGTATTTTAGCAACATTCATTTAAACAAAGCAAATCTTCCGATGAAGAATATGAAGAACATTGGAAAAGCTCATATAGTTAATGGCTCATAAACGCCATAGATATACCAAAATTTATTATAGAATCATTAAATCAATTGAAAATAATTGTATTTATGAACTTCTCAAATTCAGCAATTATATGTGAAATTTAAGCAAATTATGAAATTGAATTTATATATAAAAAGTTAAAAACCACACTGCAAAGGACCCATCCAAAAAGGTTTCGTTGTCCGTTGTAATTCCAAATGAAAAGAGTTCAGAGGTTTGCCCCTAAAATAAGAGATAAACGAAATGAAGGAATAATTAATTGCTCGTCGGATACCGGAAATGGTAAGCTCAACAATGAAAAACTTTTATCTAATAAATTGTTTCATTGAAGACAAGAGTGAAATTGGAATGAAAGAAACATGTAAGTGGACTGACTTCTCACATTTCATTAAGCCTTCTGAACAGAAAAACACTTACAAACGGTAACTTTAACCTTACCGAAGTAACAATCTACAGCAGAACTAATATGGTACCATAAGAAAAAACAAACTATTGAAAACTGTCATTAAATTCGAATTCCTCAATCAACAATTAATAAATGCTGATATTATTATCGCTAAAGTAATTACTAAAAATCTTACCCAAATCATAAAAGTGATCATTTCAATATTTTCGAAATCAATTTACGAATAATGTCACATCATTTATTATGGCGATAGTTTTCTCAGTTGTTTCGTTTATCCGTAGAGTCGTTAACTCATGAAAAAATTATTGCTAAGGCGAAAATAAATAATCCTTCACAGACGGGTAGGAGATCCACAAACATGATTGCATGATTGAGAAGTTCTAAAGGAGATGATCATATGTCGAATAATTTCCACAGTGAGAGTTTTGTTTTTTGCTTTATTCTCTATCTGAATTTTATATGTCTGAATGCACAAATTATCGCAATTTTTTTTGTCAATTATTTTGCTAGTACATTCTGAAAACATGGAACGTTAACCATCTGACGAAATTACTTCACTATTTTATTGACTACTATTGTTCCAACATATCACAGCTATTATTAATTTATAACAAAACTATTTGATGAAAAAATCAAATCACAACTCTAAACTGATACTATACAAAAACCATGTCAAAATATGAAATCACAGATCATCTTGCAAGTAGTGAATTTTCAGTGATGGAATGATAAAAGCATAAATATAGCTCAATCATGATCCCTTTCATTAATGGAAAAATTGAAGACCAAAAAGGTATCAGAATCATGTCTTGTAGCAAATCTAGTAATCCACTCAGGGTTGCGTGCTGATGTGTTTTCAATCCAGGTAACTGTATCTACCAATTTCTCACCGTTAAATTTGTTCGGTAAAGATATCCTTCCCAAGCATTAATCAACTGGAATCAATATTGATACATCAAATAGCTAAGGAAATTACATTTCTAAGTTGATCTGCAGGAAATTTATTACTCGACCAAAATTCACCGCATTTCGGCAAGAAAAATATTCGACCATCACCAAGAAATTTGCTATGTAAGTAAAAATTATTCTTAATGATACAGTTTGGAGAGAAAAGTGAAATTATTGCTACAGTAGAATTCCCTGTAATAATTCAGGGTTGTATATGGAACTGTTTAATGGGATCACAAATGGATCTCGATCTACACATATCATCGACATATATAGTGCCATCGCACACTACTCTAAAACTTGAAGTGGAATGAAGATATGGAAGAAAACAATTTTGGAATAATGTTCAGCTCGCAACCGTAAGATCTCATTTTTTTTCCTCTGCTTTTGCTCCTTTGAGATCCTTCGCTCCTCCCCCTCCTCTCGGATAATACTTGTCTAAAGTTGATGCAGGAATACGCTTTAACATTTCACGTGGGAATATTCGCAGTAACTGCCAACCGATATCTAAGGAATCGAAAATTGTTCGATTTTCATAATTACCTGAAAAAATATTCTAAACATTAATATCTATAACTTCTATCTAAATATAGCTTCAGATACTACTCATTGCTAAAAACCACATACTTGAATACAGTATTATAGTTTCCATTCCACCATGCAATATTTCAGTCAGAAAAAAACCAGCAAGGCTATCTGCTTGAAAACTTTACACTCCACGAAATCAGTAATCTTCATTTTCACACAGTGAAGTATGATCTTAATCTGAAGGCACTTAAGAAGGCAAAATGGAAACAAACCTTGAGATATGAAATTTTTCTCGAATTTTGTTAAAAATTCAAGATAAAGCAAGTCATCTGAAGACAGAGCTTCTTCACCCACAACAGCTTTCATTGCTTGTACATCTTTTCCAATAGCATAACATGCATATAGCTGATTGGAAACATCCGAATGATCTTCACGCGTCATACCTTCACCTATGGCTGACTTCATCAAACGTGACAGTGATGGCAGTACATTTATTGGAGGATATATTTGACGGTTGTGTAACTGACGATCTACATAGACTTGTCCTTCAGTAATATATCCCGTTAAGTCAGGTATTGGATGTGTTATGTCTGAAAAAAAAAACGAACTGCCTCAATGAATTTTCAAAGAATGTATTGCACCGAGAAAAGTCCAAGAGATGTTTTTTTTTGATAAAAACGGTTAACTGCACTATGACCAATGATTTAAAAATTAGTGAGGTTGAAATAAGAGAAATTAAGAGCATAAAACCATTTCACGAAAGCACAACAAACCATCATTTGGCATTGACAAGATAGGAATTTGTGTAATAGAGCCATTGCGCCCTTCTACGCGACCAGCACGTTCATATATGGAAGCCAGATCAGTATACATATAGCCTGGGAAACCACGTCGTCCAGGCACTTCTTCACGAGCTGCTGATACCTTCAACAAGAAACTGCTTATTCGAGTTCGAATTTCCAAAACTTTTTAATGTGAGATTTTGGAAAGCTAGTTCAAAATTTTAAAACATAAAATCGGTAAAATCCAGTCTTACTTCTCGAAGTGCTTCAGCGTAAGAAGACATATCGGTCAGAACAACCAAAACGTGTTTCTCACACTGATAAGCCAAAAATTCGGCAACAGTCAATGCAATACGAGGTGTAATGATACGTTCGATACTGAAGAACTCAATACTGAATTATAAAATGATAAAGTTCAAAACTAAACATTGACCTTTACCTTATGAGGAATCATCAATGATCATTGCAAACACAATTACGACATAATTTTTCAATCCAGTAGAGTTCGCTAGAACGTGACAGTAATGCATCCCAAGCTTAGATTTATTTTCCCTTGATAACTGTCACTCATTTCAACTCGCTGCAGATTGCTAAAATGGACTGAGCATATTTTACCATGAATTCTAAAATAAGCTTGTCAAAAAAGTACGTTGGATCGTTCGCGAGATTTAAAAACAGGCAAACATTCTCCATAGAACCATTCTCTTCGAAATCCTGTTTGAAAAATCGTGCGGTTTCCATGTTGACACCCATTGCCGCAAAAACAATAGCAAAATTCTCATCCTTAGCATCATACTGCTTACCAGGCAATTTGACAAGTCCACCTTGACGCACGATTTGTGCGGCAATCTAGATGTTCACAGATAATTACAAAGTTATTAAATTATGAATAAATTAAATTATTATGTGAGATTCTTCATGATTGGGAATGAAAAAGTTGTAACGCAAAAGTGACTTACTTCGTTATGCGGAAGACCAGCAGCAGAAAAGATTGGTATTTTTTGACCACGAGCAATAGAATTCATCACATCGATTGCGGAAATTCCTGTCTGAATCATTTCTTCTGGATATATTCTGCAGCGTGGGTTAATTGGTTGACCGTTGATATCGAGAAAGTCCTCTGCTAAAACCGGTGGGCCCTAAAATAATCCTATAAAAATGGACCCATCACGACGTTTCGAGGGTAAGATTTTCAGCTCATGTCACTAATAACGTACGAAAAAAATAATGACACAAGCAGTGTTCACCTTATCAATTGGTTTGCCAGAACCATTTAATGTTCGGCCAAGCATATCTTCCGATACAGGTGTTCGTAGAATGTCTCCTGTGAATTCACAAGAAGTATTTTTGGCATCTATTCCCGCAGTCCCTTCAAAAACCTGAAGACGATTTCGTCGTTCAATTGGACTTATTGTAAGTAGCATGTGAACTTCTTACACACTCTTTGGAAAGTTTTAACTGTTTGCAACTTGTCTTGGATAGGTAGGAAACACCACTTCAGAAGACTTTAAATGGAATAAAAATATGCGGAAATGATAAAACAGAGTGATAACTCAAAAAACTTATTACCAGGTTTTCTATAAAACAATGGCTTCCAATTTTTGGATAAGACAATGAAATACATCTTTTTTTTGACTGGAAAATAAACATTGCATAAAAGATCTCCGTGAAGGAGCATCATTAGAATTAATAAATGGAAAAAAAATATAGTCTGAAAACTACTATTTAGCTATTTCGCCTCAGCTAAACCACAAAAATTAACATGTTTTCTTCCTGAAAATAACGAAAATCTAAAAATAATATACTTGGACAATAGCTTTATTGCAGCTGACTTCAAGAACTTGTCCAGAACGTTTCGTCCCATCGGGAAGCGTTAATTGCACAATTTCGGCATACTGGGGAAATTTTACATCACCCAGAATAACCAAAGGACCATTGACACCAGTAACCGTCTTATATGCTGCAAAAATTAATTATAAATGTCCACATCTTAAAAGAGATGTGGAAAGAAAAATCTTACTAAGACGTGGATTGGTCTTATAGTTTTTTATCGTAACACCATCCTTTTTACCAGTGATTTCTTGATTGATGTCAACAGCCGCTGTCATTTTTCTTTTCTCTGGAATCTTGTAATGAAATTTATTTGTTCTTTCAGAAATATTTCTGAGCACGTTGAAAATTAAAATATACCTAAATAATATTTTCTCTCCCTAAATTCACACTTTCTGTGACACCGCTTTTTTAAAACAGAAAGCCATAAATCCCGATAATACTCAAATTCATGACACAAAAATGATAAACATCAGCACTAAACATATCAATGTCCCTCGTTTTGAAGAAAACAAAAATACAGGAAAAAAACCGAAGAGGAAGACATTAGAAAAATTCAAAAACAGATTAGGAGTTAAACTTGAGTGGTTTATTTGTAACCTTACATTTAATGACGGGTGTTGTGCAACATCCATCAAATTTTTTTTGTTCTTCGTTATAAACAGTCTTATCTTCTCTGTTGTTACCTATGGTTGTGAAAGCTGGACAATGAGGAAACAGGACA
>JABVXS010001239.1:0-16786 GCA_013365335.1 Madathamugadia hiepei | reverse complement strand
GAGACGACGCTCTCCAGTAGCGGACCCTACAACCACGTGGGACAAACACTAAGAAGAAGAAAGAAAGTTTTCTTCATTATCGAATAACTTGCTGATACCCGTTTAAAACGCTTGCTTTTTTTGGTGATTTCATTCGCTGAAAAAAAAGTAGTTGTATTTCCAGAAAGAGCAGGAGCCGGTGAAATTTACAGATTTGGGAAGCGTGAAACCAAAAAATACTGAATCCAACACTGTACCGGTTGCAAAGGAAATGGACGATGCAGACACATCATTACCGGTGAAGTTCAAGCAAACTGCCTGCATAGATGGTTTGTGAGCATCTATTGGTATTAATAGAGAGATAGATAAATATATGGATTAATGAGTCATAGAGTAGTTATGGAACCGAGAGTTGTAAATTCGATTTTCACAATGTTTGAAGACAACGATCGGAAAGAACATGTCAATATGGTTTTCATTGGGCACGTTGATGCTGGTAAATCTACAATTGGTGGACATCTAATGTATCTCACGGGAATGGTGGATAAGCGTACGTTGGAAAAATATGAGCGAGAAGCGAAAGATAAGGGACGAGAATCGTGGTTTGTCCTTAATGATTGATTATTGTTAGACTCTTGGTGAAAATATTTGGATTTGTAAATTTTTATACCATACGCGTACGAACAAACTTTTTATTTTTCAAATAGTCAGTCAAATTTGATTATTCTGAAAAAGAATTGGGATTGAAAGTGATAGTATGGAAGCTTACAACATGGTGTATAGACCAAGAACAAACTCAATCTGTGGTGGAGTTTTTCCATTTGATTCATGTTTTCGGTATTTGTCATGGGCACTGGATACAAATGATGAAGAGCGGGAAAAAGGTAAAACCGTTGAGTGTGGACGCGCATTTTTTGAAACTGATAAGAAACATTTTACAATTCTTGATGCACCTGGGCACAAATCGTTTGTTCCGAATATGATAAGCGGAGCAACACAGGCAGACCTGGCTGTTTTGGTTAGTCAATATGGGCCATTTGTTTCTTTTTGTGAATGAAAGGAGAAATATAGCTTATGAAATTTAAATTTATCTTGTTCTACATGTGAATTGAAACTCTGGATTTTTTGCTCACTCAATCGGCAGATCTTTTCCATTGCTTTCAATATTGAGCTGATTTCACACTGCAAGGGATTTCATCTTTTTCATCTTAGTTAATGTACTGTTTTTAGGTTATTAGCGCACGAAAAGGCGAATTTGAAACTGGTTTCGATCGAGGTGGCCAAACACGTGAGCATGCGATGTTAGTTAAAACTACTGGTGTGAAATATCTTGTTGTGCTGGTCAATAAAATGGATGATCCTACCGTTAACTGGCACGAGGAAAGGTATGCTAAATTATGTATTTCATGCGCAAATTTTGCTTGTTAAATGATGCAATTTTTGTAAAGGCTCATTTACCAAGCCAGGAAATGCGAAGGCAAAAATAATTGTGAATATCTAATTCTTGTGATATGTGAATTTTTTTCATTGTAGGTTTAAGGAAATTCAAAGCAAACTTACACCTTATCTGCGGAAATGTGGTTTCAATCCGAAAACGGACATTATATACATACCAGTTTCTGGGCTCACCGGAGCTTTTCTGAAGGAGCGGCCAAGCTCTGAATTCGGTTCTTGGTACACGTAAGTAATGCTTCACAACCATTAATTACATCAGTCCAATATTTTTGTAAGATTTCTGTCTCAATGTGGCTTTTGATATCGAAAGCTGTTTTATGCATAGCCATCATGCTATTTCTAACAAATCTTCAAAGTTATTGGCTAATATGTTGATGTTTGCAGTGGTCCCTGCTTCATTGAGTATATTGATACCATGCTACCGTCAATAAGTCGTGATTATGAAGGAGCAGTACGTGTAATCATTGCTGATAAATATAGTGTAAGTGTTGCGGAACAATCTCTCTTTGCTCATTATTCATCTTGAACCAATGTTTTTTTGTCTAGTTTTCAGAATTATTGGTAGAACATCCATCATTTCAGGATATGGGCACCATAATTATCGGAAAAGTGGAATCAGGTGTTGTGGTTAAAGGTCAGACGTTAACAGTCATGCCAAATCGGGTTAGTTTATTATACGAAATTGGTGATGTGTTTCTTTTGCACATTTCCTATATTTTTTGGAAAAGATTTCCATGTTTCACAATTACCCATCGATGAAAATTTTTAGACAAGCATTCAAGTTATTCAATTGTGGTCAGATGACGTGGAAGTTGACAAAGTGGTTTCTGGTGATAACGTAAAGCTCAAATTGAAGGGAATTGAAGATAACGACATTTTGTCTGGTTTTGTTCTATGTTCTCCTGATTCACTCTGTCATGTAGGACGAGTTTTTGATGCTGAAGTAAGTTTTTTTTCTCCCTCGTTTCTATATTTCCTTTCCTATGATTTTTTTTTTTGGTATCTCCTTTTTCTCTCTTGTCTTCATTTTCTTTCTCGTTCTTTTTAGTAAGCTTCAACGCATGATTTGTATTGTTTAGTGATGTTCTTTTCTGGTCTTTTAGGTTGTTATTTTGGATCACAAATCAATAATCGCATCTGGTTATTCTTGTGTGTTGCATATCCAGTCAGCAACTGAAGAAGTTGTCGTGAAGGTTTGTTTTATTGGTAAAATCATTTAAAGTATTTGAGAGTTTTCATGCTAAGGGGTACTATGAATATTTTGAGGTATGCGATAAAGCTTTAATTTATGAGCTATCTTTCGCAGCTGGTGTCTTTGTGCAGCTGATCATTAAATGAGCATATTTTTAGGTTTTTGAAGATCTAGTTTTTATAAAATGTGACACCTTTCATTTGAGAGAGTCAATTTTTGTTTTCTTAGAATATTTTCACGCACGGTCTTTTTCTTAACTAATCTAATTATAGGCAGTAATTTGTACAATTGATAAGAAAACAGGAAATAAAGTTAGAGCACGATTCGTGAAGCAAGATGAGAAGTGTATAATGCGGTTGGAAAGTGCGGAATCATTTTGTATTGAAGCATTCAAAAACTTCCCACAAATGGGACGTTTTACACTACGTGATGAAGGCAAAACAATAGCTATTGGCAAAGTGCTTAAAGTTGTGGAATAAGCATACAGTGACATTTTGATGCATTCATTGTACTATTGACTTATTTATTTTCATGTGATGGGTTTTAGGGTTATTTTCACTTTTAGTCTTAAATACAGATACGGTAATAATGAACTCGAAGAAACACTTTATTCGAGGAAACTTGTTAATTTTTCTATTGGCTGCTCATTCTCCGCAATATCTGAGTGTTGCTGCTTTATTTTAAGTTCATGAGAATATATGGGAAGTCCGTTTTTTTGGAACTTTGGATTCCGTCTCAGTAATGGCTAGTTTTTTTTTTTTTAATCTGTTATCCAGTATTGATTATGCAACAAGTAAGATGTTAAGCTGGAAACACCAGTTTCGTATATCTTTAATAAGACACCCTCTGATTTTCATAACTTCGTACCCATTTTTGAAGTATATAAATAAGTTGCTAAGTTTAAGAGAGCAACGGATTTTGAACTTGTACACTGTGTACACAGAGTGGTACTACTTATATGGTCTTGTAGAGAGATGTTTTGTATTTCACCGTTTCTCAATTGCTGGTTGAGCAGATTTTAAACAATTTCAACACTAACAACGGTCGAATATTGTCAAGGATGAAATTTTTTTAGCTAATGATTGTTGTGTTGTTGTTATTTTGTTATACCGTTTTTTTTTTTACGATCATTACAAATAAAAATTAGTTCCGTAAAAAAAAAATATTAATGAAGGAATTATTATTCATGTTAAACAAATTTCATGGAGAAATGATTCAGATGTGTGCAACACTTTTCCTTATAACCTATAAATCAAGGAGAGGTACACACTGCAAGCGGACAGCTTTATTTAGACATCTATAAATCCCTAATCAAATGGTACGCACATAGTGAAGCAATATATCAGAAATACTGGACATTAAACATTTGCACAAAAAATTTTGTAAGGAAAGACAATGGAAAGTTAAAACTTTATTAAATCTCAGCAACAGTTGATGTAATTTCGATATTGTCCACCTTGACAGGTTCTACTTCTTTCTTTTTTTTCTTCGCTCGTTTTTCGACCTGATAGAGATGGTAAATGACCACTGAAGTTGTCATATTGGAATAAATTTCAAGAAAAGCACAAAAAAGCTTACTCTTTCCATTTCTTGTTCTGTTGGAACTGGTAAAAATGGATTGACATTAAGAGCAAAATGAGCAACACCAGGTATAACCATGACCAATGCACGATTGATGAATGGCCCTTAAAAAGAACAGATGACTGATGTAGCATATAAGAAATCGAAATTATCCTTGAAAGACGAGATTAGATAGTTGTTGTACAAATAAATTAATAGTATGGAATCATACTTAAACGTATTTAGATGATTTTTTATCTAATTACTACTTCTTTTGAAATGAGTGATAAAATTAATCATTCCTTAAATTAGAAAAATATTTACCTAATGCAGGGTTTCGATGTTTACATAGAGCTTCAATAACAGTTTTAATATTTGCTTCCAATTCGTTGTCATTCATCGTTAGCTAAAATTAATTAAATGACTTCATTACATTCAACTTCCATTTTGAAGTTGTTTGTTTCGATATGTCGAAGTCGAGTTTGCAGACGTATTTTGGTTTTACTTAGTTTTTACGAGCTATCCTAGATGATTTTTACTCAAAATTTCTTTCAAGTTCAACAAAACGAAGAAATTATGTTTTATGCCACATTCTAACATACCCGTCCTACAACGGTATCACAGAGGCCCCAGACAGGCATGGTTGGATCACCTCGAATCTTCAATTTGACACCATTCTTGAATTTGTCGATGATTTCTTGCATATTATCACCAAGACCACCTGAGAAGAGGTGCTTTGTGCATTATAAACCAAGAAGCTCTTGAAATTGCGAAATAATTTATCAGTTACATTGAGAATTGAATCATATGAATTGAAAATAATTATAATAGTAAAAGTGGAACTGATAAAGAAAATGATCAGTTGTAGTCCTCCGATTAAAAAGTAAATTAATATTAAATTGAAGCATACCATTGATTTTATTTGGAAAACGTGATTTTAAAATGCCCCGTAAAGGAAGAATAGTGGAAGCCATATCAGTGTGTGCAACGCAGAAGTCATAATCATCAATTCGGAACATCCCTTTAATAATCTGAAATCCATCTATTTAAAAAAAAAAACATGTTTAGACAATCTATAACTTACAAGACAGAAAATTCCGTTTAATAATTATATTGAAGATGTAAGTCCAAGCAATTTCTTCGGAAAGACCCTTTTCATTTATTACAGTTTAATGTTTGACCTTTTCTACCTTATATTCTCGTTTAAACGAAAACATGTTCACTCGGTTACGTCTATTCCCTGCTATAAGTAAATGTTATATTCTATACTATCCTCCCCTGAGCATGAATACCATATATGCTCTATTAATACCATAAATATAAGCTTACTTTTTCAACAAATTACCTCAAATAATCCCATTAAGCAAAAAATAAATAAATAAATACAGAATAAAAATTCAATTGAAATTGTCAGTACCTTTGATTGTCAACCGCAAATTTCAAGTTCTATTAAATTCATCTATTTTGTGTTTTTCTGCACAGCAACTATGACTACAACCGATACTATACTTTGTTCTCAAACCTTTTTAATCATATCAGGGCCAAGAACGATTTCAGCACCAGCTTCAACGGCCAGATTTCGATTATGCTCCTCATTTGCAAATGCCAATATACTCCTCTTCTCGTTATGTTTGAATGGATAAGGAATTGGTACCAATTCTTCAGAATCGGCAACCATTTTCGTCTTGAAAGAAATATGTGACATGCAGCTCGAAATGAGGAAATAGAAATAACACTACAGAACATTCAATATGAACCTTCTTTTCTGTTGTCATATTAAGCTCAATACGTAAACGAACATGCGCATTCGGATTGTTGTAAATGAACCGTTGCTGCATTTCCCTGTCAATTTATTGACAATTTAACTTTAAAAATTTTAAATATTTTATTCAAACAACCATAAAGTTATTACTACAGAAAAATTTATGTTTCATAGATTTGGAAAATAAAAAACACAGTATAAAAAGTAAAAAAAAGTTGCCTCAGTTACTGGATTAAGCCTAATCTACCAAAAGAGTTAAGTTAAGGAAAAGTAATGATGTCTTCCAGCTTCTAATTGTTATATCAATGACACCAAAATTAAATTTTAGAAGGCTTAAGACCCAGGTATCAGCAATAAAACAAAAATAGCTGGAAAGAATTACAACTTACTATTTAACTATGATAAAACCTATAAAATGATAATTGGATTAATTTTCCAACCTATGCATTCGTAATGCTTCTGAAACTGAGTAATATTGAGTTTTGTAGGCACTTCGGATGAAAACATTTGTCGTTGGCTTATCTGGTAAAAGTGCTTCCTTTGCTGGATTCAATCGACCAGGAAATTGTTCCGAAATGGAGGTCCTGAAAAAAAAAACAATCAGATATAGTACGTTTTATTAGCTCTCATTCAAATTCCCGTTTTTTACGTAAGCCAGAAAAAAAAAATAAAATAAACCTTTACATGGTTTTCATTCGTGAGATTTTAATCCTTTGCATAAAGCTGTACTTTTTCCTTTCTGCTTCCTTGGCTTCTCGTTTCAATCGTCTTTCCTGCCGTTCTTGTTTTGTAAGTCCACGTTTGAGATTACGTTTACGTCCTAAAAATCAAAAAATACACAAGTTATCAATTTCTCAATTTTTCCATTTAGAAGAATGTAATAAGATTTGGGAAAAAAGACGGAAGAAAGTAAAGCTTGACGTAAATACATGTACCAATCTAAAAAAAAGGTTCGAAAAGTTTTTTAAAAAAACACAAAAATAGGTATCATGCATGGTGGAATTTAAAAAATTCCAGGAAGTCTTCAATTCTTTCCTTCCTGAAATATTTTCACCTCTTTCTTTCATGGTCTGATTACAGCTCTTCGAATTCCGAAATCCTTTCAACTCTTCCGATCCCGAAATGCATTCAAATCTTCTGATTCCGAAATGTTTTCAACTCCACAGATGCCGAAATGCCTTCAACTCTTTCCCACAGATCTCTTTCTTACTTATAGTCAGATCATCCAAAACAATACTACTTGATTGCTTACCTCGATGCTGTTGTAAACAATGAATCGATGGAGTTAAGAAGAAACATTCCGGATGCCCCATTATTGCTTTATTACTACTACATGCAATCCATGTTGTCATTCCATTACATATTGATGAAAGCATAGTTTTGCTCAACAATACACCTGAAAATCACCGCATTACTTACAACCTTTAGCAGTTCTTTTGTCTACCTCTGACAATCTTTTGATCCCTGTCAGCATCAATTGTCATTTATGGATCAGGTTAACCAATAAAAAATTATTATTAATTGGGAAGATGGTCTGAAATACACCGTACAATTTCAGGAATGCTGAATTTCAGTCCCAGGAATCCAATAGATAATTACAACCAAAAAAACTTTCAATTTCAACACCGATATACCATCCTTCCAACTATTCTTCAACCCGATTATCTGTTCCAACAGCTCTATCGACACAACATGTCCGTTTTAACAAGCTTGACCCGATACACCCGTTTCACAACTCTTCAACACAATATATCCGCTTCAACAACCGCATGACCCCATATGTTCATTTTAAAAAAAATACCCAAGATCTTCAATATCCGTGCATTTTATAGTACTGTAATATATGTGAACAATTCGATATTTCATTCGGATCAAACGTGCCTTTTTTCCTGTTTGTCCAAAACAAGCAAAAAAATCTATTAAAATATTTTATTATTCACAATCATAAATGAATGCAATAAAACATACATTTTAATTTATAACAAAAAAAAAAGAACAATCAGTGATATAAATAAAGATGAAATTATCTGTTATCGGAATAATATACCCGTTGAAGAAGAAAAAGACAAACAATAAAACGATGTATGTTTAATTAAATTTACTGCTTAATTACGATAACGGTTTGTTGTAATGTATGATAGAGTCATTCATTTCCTTAATTCACCTTCAAATACAATTTAAATTGTTCAAATAAATTTCCAAAATAAACCAAATCCTAAAATTATTTATATTCCAAATTTAAGTGAAGAAATAATTACGCATCAATGTTCTCCTCAAATCATTTCCTCACTTTCTCACTACTGTATAACACTACCGCAACCCAGTTCGTTATCCTTCTTCCGATATAGTTAACATATTACAAAACAGAAACTTCTCATTTACATGCATTGAAGCAAAAAAAAAAAAAAATTTGTTAAAAATATAATGAAAGGAAATAAAAATTGTAATAAAACAAAAGAATTGTTACCATTTTTGTATAAATAATAAATAAGAATTTGAATTACAATTAACTAAAAAATCAAATTATTTCCACTGAAAAAGAATTTAACAATAAGAAAAAAAAAAAACTTTTTAAATTCAATTCTTTAATTCCGTTTTAGGATAAAATAAACAAGCTCCGAATGATATATATTTCTCTATTGATTCATTTAAAAACATTTAATCAGTTTCGACATTTAATTGATAATTTCGAAATGAATTCCGTGCACAATTTGGATCATTAAAGAAATCAAAGGCAAAATTACGGAAGTCCTTTTGAATTCATTTCATCCTTAAATCAGGGAAATTTGAGGAAATCCACAAATTAGTTGAGAATTTTCTGATTCAATGATGACATAAATGAATAAAATTAAAATGATTACTAGCACATCGTGGAAATTGAACAGCTTGTTTCAATAAATTATGAATTCGCAAAATCCAAGCTTCGAATGCATTACTATAATTTTGAATGAAAAAAAGTATGGTATTTTCACAATGAGAAATTCTAAAATTTTTAATTAAATTTAAGACGAATAATCATAAAAATGCTGGAAAAATAACAGCGACAACACTGGCAGAATGAAATATGTTAGTTACATGGCAGAAAATGATGAAATAAAAATTTCAAAATTAAAATAATAATAATGTAGGCCTAAAAATATCTGAAATATTTTTGAATACGAATAAAGTGCAATGCATTTAATGTGTGCTGAATATGTGAAGTCATACAAGCCTAACTTGAAACAAATCAAAACTAATCGGTAACCGGCAAGTTCCAGATTTGCTTTATTCGAAAAATTTTTAAATCCTAAAAACAATTGCATGGCAAAGCGTTAAATCCACCTAAGACAAATTGAATAAGGAAACCCACCGAGTAACAATTTGTAATTATATCATCAAATTCATTCCGTAAATATGATAATTTAAATTAAAAAGAATTTCGAAATTCGGAAAGTAAATAGTTTCTTTTAAAAACTCAACAATTTTCCGTTAAAATGAAGAAAAAGTTACAAAGTTTCCTTTTTTTTCCAAATAATAAGAAAAGAAAATGAGCTGTTAAGATGAAAGATTGGGATGTACTGAAAAAGAAACGAAAAAATATTGCTTTAAATTAAAAGGAGAACCCGGGGATATTGAAATCATTCCTTTTTGATCTAAAAAATCTTAACAATAGAAAAAAATCAAGAACTGATACAATTAACAAAAATAAAAGCAATGTTATCATATGGTAAGATAAGTTTTTCGATGATCTGAGACTTAAGAATGAGTGATAGAGATTCTGAAATCAAATATAAAATGGAAAAAATTGAAATTCTATTCGGCAATATTTGATGGTAGTAGGTGAATGATTAACTAACACCGTTTAAGCGCCGGAAATCTTGATTAAAAATAAAAAATACCTTGCAGTCCTTTTTTTTCAACAAATCTCTATCACTCCCCGCTCGACTTATCATTAAAACATATTACAATTTCTCATTACCACGTTTCTTCTCTTTTATATTGCCAAGTTAGAGTATCTAAAGAATAATCTACCCGTTTCAAAATAAGAAGCAAGAAGAGCAGTAAAACGAAAAAAAATGAGGTTCATTGGATACATTCAGTGGGATGAACGAGAGCATAAAGTGTGCGAAAATCAGTAATGCAACTACCGATAAACTATTCCTTGAATCCCAAAATGAATGTCGAAAATTATATCATATGGAATGTCGTGAATTAAAATTTCAGCAACAATTCAGCTAAATGGTGCAAAAAGTGTCTTCTAGAAGATAATGAATCCTTCCGGAATGATTCATCTAAGATTCTGCCTGCATTTAACCACCGTATTAATGATAGGTGGGCTACATCGAACCACAGTACAAACCAAGCAGATGTCAGTTACCAAGTTTTCAGGACTTGCTTTATCTGTCAAAGCATTGGATTCTCATGGACTGTCCGGCAAATTAATCTCTGATCAAAAAAATACGATTAATACGTCAGCAGTGAATGCTCCAGAGCAGTTAATTCAAAGATGAATGACTTTTAAGAAAGAAAGAAAGCAAGAGAAGGAGCGATTTACAGCAATATACAACATCCCTGATTCTGTTTGATGCGTGCATTTTGAACGTAATTCATTTCACGCACAATTTCGGCGAATACAGTATTCACATTATGTGCACTCTTTGCTGAGCATTCTGTGAATGGACAAGACCAATATTCTGCCAAACCAAGACCATCTTCGGTTCGCACCTGAAAAATGAATAGATTATAAGTCATAATTTAGTTATGAAAACAAAGGAAAACACGAAAAAGTAAACCCGTGGTAAGATTGCATACTGACTAACAAAAAAAGGTCATGAGTAAATTTTCCGGTATTTTAGAATGTAAAACGATCACTGTTACCATTCATAGCTCACCCAGTTCTTTAATTCAAAGAAAGCATTACCTGCCGCTGATGAATTAGGTCACATTTGTTACCAACCAATAGGACAGGAACCTGATCGGTACCCTAAAACTAATTTTTCTCATTACTTATTTTTCTACCATTCTTTCTCCATTACATTTTTGAAAATTCATATTTTTTTATTTGTCATCATATTGATTTCCAACAGCAATGAGCAATTCATGAATGTCAAAGAAATTCTGGCAGAGGCAGGAATTTTGTAGAAAAACTGTCGGAATTATGGATTAGTACAAAAATTACTTTAGGTTCACCTTAACCCTAATAATCTGTTCACGCATTGTTTTGATGTCGTGAAAAGTTTGTTGACTTGTTATTGAGTAGACCACCACAAAACCTTGTCCATTTTTGATATAAAGGTCACGCATTGATGCAAACTGTTCTGTGCCTGCAGTGTCCAAAATTTCCAGCACACATGGCTGACCATCTACCTAAAACTTTTACTTGATCATTTAAGCAATACTGGCTTTTACTGGTAACTTAGCAATAATGTCCCATAAAGCCATTTGTTTTACCATGAATTATTTTTGACGTTAAATTTGAATAACCCTTATATCTTATATGAAAGATGACAAGCCTCCTCATAGCTTATAATAATCTTTGAAATGTTAAATTTGGTTTGTGAATAATGGAACTTTCATATAATTAACTATAAACGCGTCATTCTGATACTACAGTATTGAATATAATTAAACAAATTCTAAATTGTGAATTTCGATCTTTGATTTTAGCATTTTCACACTCGTTAAATCCTGAGAAGATCAGCAGTATGGTACAAAGATCGTAAGAAATATTGCATTCTAACTTTTTTCCACTTCTGTTTTCCAAAAAAAAAAACTGAAGATTAAATACAACCTCGATTTCTTTTCGATAAAAGTCCTCAATAGTTGGATCATATTTTTCGATAAATGTATTGGAGACGAATTGAACAGTTAAAGCTGATTTACCAACACCTCCACTTCCGAGTACCACTACCTAATAAAATTACCATTCCATATTAAATATATATAACACACTGTTGTTAACTAACAATTTTGAAAAATTAAATACTAATATTTCAAAAAAAATCCTTGAAATTAATTATTATGACATTGTTGAGAAATAACTTGACTACTCCATGATAACTTTTATTACTCTTTGTTACCTAAAACTACTCATACGATATCGGAGATGAAAATCAAAAATGATCACCTTGAACTCGCGCATACTCCGGTAGGATGGCGAAACAGGATAAGACAGATTTCATCCAACGTGTCTCGACGAAATTTGCAGCTGTAAATTAATACACAATTTATTATCATTACTGAAAATTAAAATCCAAACATTTTTTGTCGTTTCGGTACCAAGCACGTAATAAACTAACTGGTTAATAAATTAATTAATTCAAAATGAGAAATTGACGAAAAATGTTGGCTCAGATCGTACGAGACAAGATTAAGTAATTAACTAATCAATTCTAATTAGCTTCGAATGCAGGGATGGGAAAAATAGAGATAGAGGAACATAACGTGCTGAAACTTACCAAATGTTCATTAAGCTCGAGCAATAATTTCAAAAATTTGGAAACAGTATGGACAAGAAGCAATTGCTTCTCAAAGTGATTATTCACTGATAAAACTATATCAATTGATTTCATTCTATCCCTTCCTCTCTCTCTCTCTTTCTTTGTCTCTACAATCTCTCTCCCTTCTTTTGTCTTCCATTCAAAAGAGGAAGGTTAATGTAGTGATACGCTGATGATGCAATAATAACAGCTGATGGAGATACAGCCTGATACAGTTCCTCCTGACTACACAGTACTACACTGGTCAGTATCCTACATGACAAAAAGAATTATGTTTGAAATGAATTCCAATGACCTTTGACCTGAAAAAATTTTTCAAATTAAACTATCGAATTATGGATAGTTTAAAACTATTTTATGGACTACACTTTGAATTTTTCGAGGTGCCCCAGCTATCTTGGGAAAATTCATCAGCCATTAAGTGAGCATAAACGAATAACATTTGCCGGGATGTATGAGAAAGGTTGCCTGAAATTGTGAAGGTTGATGAAGTAGTGCAAGAGATTAGAGGTCGAGAAAAATTCTAGAGAATCACGCATTGCAATGTTGACAGTGGTTGAGAGCATGAAAGAGATGCGGAAAACAAGGAACAAAGGATCGTACAGGAGAGAAGAGAGAGGGCGAGAAGGAAGTGAATTACATACATATCAGAGAACGAATTCCCTTACATACCTTGTAAACTGGGTTAGTGTACAAATTGCGATGAAGTTTAGGAGCTTTCGTTGGCTAAGAAAGTGGTGTGTTCCTTCGTCAGGGTCTGGCCGTCGACAGGCCCTTTAAAGCGTAGGCCAGTAGGGAGAGATAAAGCTTATCAGTAGAAAGAGATAAAGTCTGTCGGAAGGAAGAGATAAAAAGATATGAAAGAGAAGGAGGAGAAAATACGGAGAAATTGTAAACCAGGAATGAATCATTATTTTCAAATATTTTCCCACGAATTATATTATTAGTTCAACTGTTCTTGGAATGAAGAGATAGAGAGCGAGCGGGAGAGGGAAGAAAAAAAAAACAGATAGGTCATACAAATCATTGATATTTGATACTGTTCTTTGGAAATAATTAAATAGAAATGATTTTGAGGAAAGTGAAAATGATCGAGAGAGAGAGAGAGAGAGAGAGAAGGAGAGGAAAATATTTATGGTTCAAATTAACTTTTCTGATCTTGTTTCTCTCTAATTAAAACATTGTACCGTAGACTGTAGATATAATAGGCAACTACTGTTATACTACCGTTTATTAACTTCTGGAATAGCGATGGATAATCAATGAGTTGTAGAAAGAAGTTTAAGGATGGAGTATATACGTGGTACGTATGCTTATCGTGGCATATCTTACTACTGTACTTACACTTCTTGTTATAGTGTATATGCATTTTTTGTTACTGTACTTGGCCATTCCCTCCATTCCCGACTTGCCGCAACAGCTGAGGTTCTTTTTTTTAATATAGTATAAGTGATAATTAGTGAAGATGAAAATTTTGTATTAATTCCACTGGAAAATGGAAGTAGTTTTTGTGCAGGGATATTTAGATAGAAACGGAATGATTGGCCTTAATGGCAAATTGACAGTAAGCAAGATTGAAATTATCGCTTCGTTGATTTCAAATGAAGTTAAAAGGTTTTGTAAACAGGCAAATGATAGGAAATCAAAAGATTTGCTGTAAGAGAGAGGTAGAGAAAGAGAGAAATTTGCATGATTCATAAGACAAGTTCTATTATTCATTGCAATCATTTGTAACTGGAACTCCTAACTTTTAAGCCTGATAATTTTTTTACAGATAAGTTCAAAATGTTTATTCATTTATGAAATGTATGATAATAATAGAAATAATAATAAAAAAAACCATACCACAAATATCTTGATTCATTAACATTTATTGCTAAGCAGGAAATAAACTGTGGAATCCCCTACCCTCTCGGAGGAACTAAATTTTGTGGGAAAAGAAAGATGGATGCAGGGGTAAAATTATCAACTGAAGGAATTAAGTTTTTTTTTTGAAAAGATGTAACCCAATAAATAAACCGTTATAACAAAGTGATGAAATATGATGAAAATAACATTAAAATGAGTTAAAAAATTTGAATTTTTTTTTTTTTTTTGAAAATTCGGGGAAAAAAGTACTCAACTAAATGCTGTAAATTTGTTCCAAATTCACTAAATTATCTTTGTCTTTTCAAGGTCATTTGTAAAAATAAATGAAACCATATGATTTGTCGATTTCTTTTTCAAATGGTTCATCCCTAGCTTTTCTTGTTTTGTTGCATACTTAAGGGGAAAGAGGAAAAAAATTTAGGGATTTTGCTTAAATTATTTTTTTTTTTTGGAAATTTTTAATTTAGCCATTTTAAGAATGGTTAAAAACATGAGGCATTTTTTCTACTCCCACTTTTTTTTTTTTTTTTTTTGTTAACCACTGGTTTCTGGTTAGTAAATCAAATTATAGTTTTACAGTTTGTGGATATTATTTTTTTAATTGTTTAATATTTTAAACAATTCATGAAATTTTTCTAAAAGAAGATTGGAGCAAGAAAAAAAACAAGAAACCTTCCTGAAATATCTTACGGAATTTAAAAAATAGAATTTCAATTCGTGAACTTTGCTGCTTGATTTTATCAATTATGCCAATGATGTTATATCAATTAGTAGTTTACCGTAGTTTATCCGATGCTTTCTATAACATTGAAAGGATATGTGTTAGTTTTCCTGATCCAGAAATTAGTGACCTTTGGATCACAAAATGATAGAAAGAAGTCATGTAATGTTGTAAAGGTCACCCGTATTTTCTCTAATTTACGACATTCTTTGATTTGTATCATTTTGATCATAAATAAATGACGGGAAGTTAAAGGTCACGTAATGTTGTAAAAGTTACCTGTATGTGTCCTACTTCATGACTTCCAAATAATGAAAGTTTAAGATGGGTAATGAAAATGAAAATGGGAAAGGAAATGAAATTTTAAATGAATTTACTAGGATTTTCACTAAAGTAAGCTTGCTATATAAGACATAATTTTATCGTTGATAAAAAGTGCCAATGAGTCATTTGCCATTTGGTACATTTTTAAGCATTGTCCATCTTCTCAATTAATTAATTAATTAATTGCCGCATTAATTAGTTGCCGGAATTTTTAGGTCAAAATGTTTGCTCTTTGTTTCTGAGAGTTATTTCTCAATTAACTTATGTGAATAGTGCAAAAAGAAGTGTAAATAAATTAACGTACGTAAAACTTTAAATAAAATCATTTTAGCTTCTTTTTTTTAACAGCAAATAAACTCTCACTGATTTATATTTTTTTTTTTGAAGGAAAAAAAGTTTACGAAAACAGGAATAAAGCGTTAAAAAAAATGACAATTGAAGAGGATGAGAGTGAGAGAGAGAGTGAGAGAGAGAAGGAGGTATTTCAATGATTGGAACGAAAAGTTTTTTTTTTTTTGAGAGAGATATTTCAATGACTGGAACGAAAAGTTTTTTTTTTGGTCTTTTTTTAAGAATTTCTAAATTTATGGACAAAAATTTTTTCGCCTTCCCTTCTTCACCTCTCTTTTTTTTCCTTTCTTGCTGTCTATTTGATGATGTTTGAAGGTAAAAATGTCCGATAACATATTGGGGTGAACACCTTCAAGGTTATGTGTGTGTGTGTGTGTGTGTGTGCGTGTGTGTGTGTGTGCCTATGTGCCTGTCTGTCTGTACATGTCTGTGTGTATGTACACAGATGTGTGTCAGAATGTACATCTGCTTGGACATCTGCGCATACATCTGCATATTTATGTTCAATTGATACTTTAAATAATACCATTTAAAAAAAAAAAGAACCGATTGACCTTAATAAAATTATTCGATGTCAAAAAATAAAAACTTCAAAAAAAAAAACGCCGAAAATTACTTAATGCATTGCACTCACAGTGATGATTTTGAAATGGTTAAAATTGGGAAAAAAAAAAAATTCAGAAGGAAAAAAAAAACTGAAATTCCAACTTTATCAAGTAGAAAAATCAAAGAAAGGAATCTATTTCATTTTTTTTTTCTTCCTTTTCATTTCAAACTTACAATAAATTTAAGTATAAATGATAGCAAATTTTTTTTTTTTTTTGTTTGTTTATTTACTAATTGGAAAAAACATAATTAATAATAATAATTGGATTAATTGCAAAAAAAAAAATGGAAAATATATTAGGAAAAAAGAAAAAACAATTAAACATTTGAAATATGAAAGTTACGTTTGATGTGATCGATTCATGGAAAAAAGAATCATTTAATTACTAATGAAACTTTTGCAACATTTCACTCATTTATCATGATTATAACCAAACAAGGTAGATTGATGCATGCGCGCATGTGCATGTGTGTGTGTGTGTGTGTGT
>JABVXS010001238.1:0-16787 GCA_013365335.1 Madathamugadia hiepei | reverse complement strand
ATTCTTCTTGCGACTATCGTTACCCGACCGACCCATCGCAAAGGTCTGTCATCGGTGATAACATATCTGGGGATTGAACCCTTTTATGTGTATCTTATCAATCTCTCGACATGCGGATTACGCACTGCGCTATGGGTAACCTGTTTTTCGAATTTCAGATGAATGGAAAAACCACTCAAAATTTTAATCGGAAAATGAGACCAAAACCAGAAAAAATGAAAACACTAGACATATTCACCTTAAGATGTTCCCATTGTTCCACTAAAGTCGAGAATTTCACTGCCGCTTCATTCACTATTTTTTTTCTTGCTTCGTCACACTCTATTTGTCGAGATTGCAGTGCTTTCCGCGCTTCCGCTAGCTGCTCATGCACAGAAAACTGAAATTTTATAAGACATTATTATTATTATCGCTATTAGTATCACATATTATCAATTGTTATAATTATAGCAAATAATAATAAAGGACTAACTTGAGTTCAGTGCTAAAATACAAATTGATAAACTCTTACTTTTCCATTGCGGAGAGCATGTAAGCTGTTAAGTTCATTCTGTGCCACATCAACTTCTAACAACAACTTTTGTCGTTCGTCCTCCAAATCCTCACGCTTGAGGTTGAAATCATGAGACTAGAAATTTATCACAATAATGATTCCGTACTGAACAAGCTTTTGGATATTTCATTTGAAAGAAAATAAAAACATACCATTTTTGAAATCTGTCTTTGAAGATGTTTCAAATTTTCCATTGAATTTGCTTTCTTTTGTTTTAGCCCAGTATGGTGCTGGTTTATTTTTATTTGGCAATCTTCCATATCCTTAATCCAACAATTAATTTTGTTGCTATGTTCATTTAGCTTCTCCTGCAAAAAATTTTATATATTTTAAACATTATAGCTTTCTTGTTTTGTCATTCACCGAATTGCAATGCTGCCAGCCAAGCAAAGAAATCAAGGGTCAGAATAAATACGTCAGCCTTATTCCGAAAGCAGAATTGAATTTAGCACTTGGATATTGTCCTCAAAACTTCTTAATTTTCATAAATCTTGCAAAAATGAAGATAAAACAAGATCTCGATTCATTATTCTTTATTTGAAAAAAGTTCATGTTATAAGTAATTTCAAACGAGTGTTGAAGCCAGCTAAAAATATGAACCACCTCAATTTCGGTCAAAAGTTTTACAAAATGAGGTTCATTCGGTGAATGTTGATCCAGCACACTGAAGAATGGATCATAAGCTCCATACACCATTCTGCTTACATCTTCGAAGGCCCTTACAAACGCTCGATAACGCTCACGCAACTACAATATTTGAGTCTTGCATTAAAATTACATTCTCGGAATAAATACAGCAACAATAAATCTTGAAAATTAACAAAAATCCTTGCAATAAAGGCCTCTGAAACGAAACATCTTAATTTGGGCATTAACGCTATTAAAGTTTCCACGAAAACAAAATTACTGAATATTTCTTTATTATCCCTCTATAAATTTAGTTCTTACAGTCATTTTGCGAAGATATAAGTAGATTTCCGAAAAAAATGGAACGAAAAGAAAACCTGAGAAGCTTCTTTAAAATTGGAGGAAAGTATCCCATCATTTTCGAATTCAATATTTTGTCGCTCTTTATTCGCTATCTCAATCCGAGCTTTCAGCTGAAAATTTGTCTTCATGAAAACATTGTCCTCAACTGTCGCACATGAAAACTCTCTTCATTTCCCTCCGATTTCATTTATCATCTACCATGTTTTACTAGATGATAATGCCTGAGTATTGAATGGTAACTCTAAAACCCCTGATGTACAGAAGTAGCTGCAATGAAACTGACCTCTTCTTTTCTAACTCGAAGAGCTCTTGCTTCATCGCCAGTCATTGGCTGCACTGCTAACTGCTTCTCTTTAGCAGAAAGCTTTTCTTTAGAAGCAGCAATGATAGCACTGCATTGATCCAACTTATTTTCCAACTTTTCCTGCAATACAGTTGCATATTTAAAGAAAGCAACTGAATATGGTCAATCAGAAATACATTTTTCAATGTTAACTTGTCAAAAAATCAATTAACTCTTTAAAAAGTAATAGCTTAATACAAACATAAAATGAGAGAGCATTTCATAAAGCGTAAAAATCAACTTTTTTCATTTCTTCTTCTTTAAGTTTTTCTCGCTGCTCATCCCTAAATGTTGACAGCTTTTTCAAATCCTCCTCCAGCATTTTAGTGCTTTTTCCAAGTTCATCAAGATCTCCCTGAAATATACAGGATCCAAAAAAAGTTTTAGTTTCAATTTCCACATTTATCACTAGCTATTTCAATTTTTATCCATATCAGATATTTGATAAAAGTGTGTTAAAACTAGAACTCATATGAAAAAAATTCGAAGTAGAAAAAAAACAAAAGAAACATACAATGACTGGGATAATTTTCGGATGAACTAAATAACAAGAAAATAATGAATATTTCAGAGATATATACAGAGTAAAGAAAACATACCTTATCCTTACAGAGCTCTGCGATTTCATCGTTTAATGCAACGATCTGAGCATTTAATTCAGTTTCCTGCTGTAGAATATCTTCTTTTTCTTCTAAAATTGAAAAACATTCAATTCACTGGACTGAAAACAAAAAATGATCAATTCAGAAACTCTGAAACTTTCCAAGCCCACGCAATTTTAATTAATTCATTCAAGTTCCAGAATCTGAACTACCTGCATGTTTTTTGCATTCTGTAACCCGATGAAAGAAAGCACATGGTTAGGTGTGATTATACTTTGTGAACATCAACAATATGGGCAATTTTAAACAGTTGATTGAATAATAAATTTGTCTGGACTTACCGATAAGTTGAAGGAGAACATTATTTTCATCTTCGTAATTATCCATTGTGAGTCCCAACAGCGGATTATTGCAGTATTTTTTGTAACAACGGACTGTATAACCATAAGCTAGCTAAACAAATTAAGTGGATCTTACAGTTTCTCAAAAACAGATTGTTCACTATGCAGAGTATTTAAAATTTCTTGATACATGGAGGTGAACGATAGGTACCAACATATTGCGGGTGATTAATTAGGGTTAGAGACGTGGTACAATCACGGTGCCATGAAATATGCTTTTTTCATTACAACAGACCAAATATTTTTTCACACAACAGAACAAATAAACTGGTAAACTGGATTAATATAATAACTGTGGAAAGAAAATTAAACACTCACCGATCTTCGCTGACCATCGCCCTCTTCATTCGCAAGCAGTAATTCTTGTGGTGATATTTCCCAAATCATCTGCAAAATATAAATTCAACCTCTAAATTCACACAATAATACTCAAAAAAGAAAGATTTAATTTTCAAAAACACAAGTGTCCACAATTAAATTTTAATATGCGGCAATATAGGACATGATTCAGATGCGTTTCGAAAACTAATTGTACAGCCGCAGTTTGATCCTACCAAACACCATTTTGAGCAGGATTTACCAACACGCAGTCCAGACCACTTCTGATATAAGTATTTCTATTTGATTTGACTTGATCAACATGATCAGAAAAACTCATTGCAAAACTAACAACCCACTTGAATCAAATCAATCAGCCAAGTAATAGCTCCAAGTAAGTGTGGCATGGTGTGTGCGGCACCAATGGTTTGCATCGTGGAAGGCTTCAGCTGCACCGGATAACCTAGGGCGCGGAAAATACGAGGCATCTAAAGAAGAAACTTTAATATAAAACGAGTTGTTACATTAAAATACATTCACTCATTTAAAAGCAAAGCAATAATTTCCGATAAACTTCCACATAATTGTTATTTTTATAATATTCAGGAAGAATAATGGCATAATCGACAATTATCATATATCATTCAACACTTACTGTTCAGCAACTAATAAGACCATGAAATATTTGGTAACATGTTGAAGCAAAATTTCCGTAATAACTGAAAACTTACCTCATCTTCAATCTTTCGCAATGCAAAATCTGGTGCGAGCTGCTGAAAAATGAATTCAAACATCCGACCAAATTCAGCTTTAGTCGGACTTCTGACGAGTTTTTCACTAATTTGAGGGTAGTTTCCATCACGCAAGTATTGCAATATCTGGAGAGACAAAATTTTCAAATCTCTTGATTTACAAAAAACATATCCCCACCTTTAAGTTCAATTTCCAGTTCACAGTTACAGTGAAAAGGTAGAATACAAACAGCTTTATGCCACAGATCGAATAAAATGAAAACAACAAACATAAACAAAAAGTGTTAAAAAATACTTTCTGTTGCATTTGCTGCTGGACATGACGATCATTGAGATTACGAGAATCCTTGACAATGCCAGGATTTACCATCGATTTGAAAAATGAGCTGCTTCGCCTAAAAGTGAAAATTTTGCACTGGCCAATCTGTCCTACGTTTGCTTTTTTGGCAAAACTATTAAACAACGCCCAAAAGTAAAAACAAAAAACAAACTTAGATGCTGTAGATGGGACCCCACTCATCGCCAGACTATAACGTTGTTCCCTGATCGCACCGCTGTAAAAAATTCTGTTAGTTTATTTGAAGAGAAATTGCACGCTAAAAAAAGCTTGTAATATCTGAAAGTTTCTCTAAAATTCAAAATAAACTATGTGTCGTTGAGACATCCAGACACGCCTTACGTCCCATCACGCCATAAAATATTCTCAACAATAAGAAATTTGGAAATAATGTTATTCCAAACATTCTGGTTTCTTGGAATTTAAAGTTCTCGTGTGTAGATAAGTTTGTTTCAACTGTCAACACTGAGCAATTAAATACGAATATTTTTTTATTTCAAATTAACGAAATATTGCTGCATATATGCTATTTTTCTTGTTTAAGATTTGTTTGTTGAAGATTTAGTAGTAAATGAAAGAGATATGCAATTAATTATATTCATGCAAAGCATGGCTTTAGTATGAAAAAATGATTTCATTCTGGTGAAAGATGAGGTAAACCGTAGAACTCAAAAATATTCAACACAATTCATAAAATGTATCTAAATCCATGCGTTTCCAAGATTTTTTTGAAGTGAAATATGAGCACGACATTTACCTTCTAGAGGATCGCATAGATGAATATCCTGCACGAGGTGGACCACGTCCTCCTACAGGCGTCTGATTGATGGACGTTCGCTGTGCAGAGTTGGGAACCTGAAGATAAAATCCCTGCAGAATCTCGAACTTTCGGACTCTGCTTTTCTGTTTCTTTGAAAACAAAAATGCTTTCGATGAATGCAAATAGTTTGTAATGATGAACGAATATAAAATTAACCATATATGCAAATACCGCATCAAACAAACAACATATCAGTAACATGCACAAAGTAAAGCCTCGATATTTTTTTATTTATCTTTAGAGAAGAAAAAAAAATACCTGTGGGACTACCGATCTTCTGTTAGGACCAAACATCTGAAAAAGAATTTCGTAAATTCAAACTATACAAAATTACGTAATATTTCAATTAATGAAATCTTTGAAAACCCATATCCTTATATGTACAGTAGAAACATCTACGTCAATACACGTTAAATATAAAGACATAGAAAGATGTTGAAGCAATAATACGCAGCTATATATGAAAGCACTGATACCCCGCACTATATACGTACTCATCCACTTCTTCGCACAAAAAGATAGATAAAGTAAATGAAGTAACAAAGTATTAAGGTTGAAAGAAAGCACCAGTAACACGGTGAACAGGTCTAAATGAAAGTTATCCCATCCTTGTTTGATTATGCAACTTAAACAAGTGTACAACTGTATATCACAATCCTGGATGAATCCATTAGGATTTCTCAGGATACAGGTAACGCCCACGCACCCCGTCACACTGAACTGCAAATACTCAATCCGATGGGGATTTGGTTTGAAAAAATAACATTGGCGCGTTTGTGCGACAATTGCAAAATTCGTTTTGTTCGCTGTACGGCTGATGAATCGGAAATAACTTTCAGGGCGATAAGCAAAATGTGTGTGGTGTTCTTGTTGTGTTGCTGACAAACTTGTTTTCCGGTTGTGTACCTGGGGGTGGTTCATATCATTAAATTGTTATGTCAATTAATGAAAGGTTATGGCTTAAAATGGTGATGTGAAAAATCAATAGTTAATTGATTGAGTTTTAATATTTGTATCGATCGTAAGCGGTCGATTCCCGGAGACAGACCTTAGCGACGGGTTGGTCAGGCAAATATAGTCGCAGTCGCATGAATGTTAGGGCGTACTCCAACGATGACACGCATGGACAAGATCTGGTATATGCGAATCATGAGCAAGTGTTTCTGGCTTATGGACGAAGCAGAGAACTGTGATCTACAACCACGTGAAACAAACGCTAAAAAGAAGAATTGATTGTTAATAGTAATACTTGATAGTAACTAATTTTAGTTATAGATTGTTTTACTGATATCATGGTGTTATATCAACCAATAAAATTATCATAACGTTTTACTGATTGATTTATTATTATATCTGTATCTGTTTGCAAGATCCATTAAGAAATGCAATACGGACGAGATCAGTTCCATTTTGATGGTGTCAAAAACAAGATGGATGTTCTTGAAGTTTTTATCGGACGATTCAAAAAAATATTGCCATCTGAAACCCAGGATCGAGTATTTTTTTTACTTTTTACTTTAATTTTTCCTTTGAAACTATCTTAATCTTTGTTACAGTTAATGTATCGAAACTTCTGGTCAGATCATCATATTTGTATTATTTTTTAGGTGGCAATGTTCATGTTGTTCATACTTTTACCGATTGGATTCCTGTTCGAGATATTTTCAGTAATACCAATTGATTATGAACTGATGTCAATGGTATAATTTCATATATCTTTCTATTTTACATTTTGTTCAGTTTAAGGTTTATCGGGCTCTGTATGAGGCTGTAAAGGCATGGCTTACGTTTTAAAGTGAAAGCAAATTTCCTTTGTTTTACACCAGACCTGTCTTTTCTGATAAAGTATGCAGTAGTAAAAATGTTGATCGAAGAAATCAAATAAATAAATCAAATGATCCGCAACATTTTCTTGATTAACATTAAGTATGAATTGGTACTGCAAAACTTTACCTATTTATTCTAACTCACGGCTGAGGGATGTGTAGATGTTGATGTGGTATTGAGATTCAAACAAAGGGCTGATTTCAAACTGTATTTGTTTCGTAATTTTTCAGGGATGGACTATAAGAGTTGGTATATTATTATTGTTAGGATTAAATGCATTTGCTAATGTTTACAAGGTTATATCAGTTGGACCAAATGGTAAGTGTTCCGATTTGCCAGCAGTACAAAAAAAAGGATACAAATATTGTTTTCACTGTCAGCTGAATGAGCCTCCACGATCGCATCATTGTCCAGGTAATTTTAATGCAATCGATTATGAAGCGGTAAATAAGATTCTAAAGACCTGTGCTCATATATAGCTAAAACTTTCAGTCTGCAACAAAAAAAAATTGATATTTAACATGATTATTCGTTAGGAATTGTGTTATTTTTTGGTCCTGAAATTACAAATCATGAAATACTAAACCGTAAGGCTTTTATCAGCTCTCTTTATTTATCGATTAAATCGATTTGAATGAACGACACAGCTATCTGTTTCCGTCATCCGTTTCCATTTGTAGCCTTTGGGGGATTCGATGAAGAATCTTGAAGCGTTTGTTTTTTTTTTGGTTAAGAGTGTTGATTTTTTTTTGAAATGTAATTTTTCTTGTTTAAGTTTGTAATAAATGTGCATTTCGGCGTGACCATCATTGTTCATTCGTTTCCGTTTGTATTGGACACTTCAATCAGCGTTACTATATTAGTGCCATTTGCAGTTTGTGGATTATATCGTGTGTTGTGTCAATGTAAGACTATCATTATTGATTTCAGATATCAGCATAGATCAAATTACTTTTAGTTCAGATTTTAACTGGAAGCGTTAATTTTTTACTTCTACTAATGCACATTTTGTCTTGCTGTTTTTTTTTTCTTTATTATGGTTCCAATCTGTATAATTAACTTCGTTAAATCTTTATGATATAATTCTTTTCTATGATATAATTCTTTTCATTTTATTAACAGACATTAGCTCATTCTTGTCATTTCAGTCAAAATGTGCATTAATAGGAGTCACTTTGAATCTTAACTTTATTCTTACTATTTTCATAGGTCACATTGGAACCATAAAGTTGGGAAATATATCACTCAATTAATTGTTCTGATTGTAAGGAACTCTCCATCATTCTTGAAAATTTTGTAGTGATGAATTAATAATTATGCTTGATACTTTAGATGGAATTGGTCATTTATGTGGACATCGCTTGGTGGTTTTTCACCGTTAAAACTGTGGGAATTGATAGTGCCTCACTTGGCACTAATCTTTCGTCTAATCAGTTTGTCACAGTTTTTATGCATTATGACGTTCATGTTTTCATTTACTGTATTCGTCTTTCTCTGTTACTTGATTATAGCTCAGCTATTTTGTCTTTATCGAGGGCAGACACGTGTGGAATATCTTTTAGTAAGTTGTTCAGGTGTTTATCATTTTATCTTTTTTTTTAGTTATGCTAAAATAGCCATTCAAAACCTCAGATTAATTAATAAGGTGAGGTTTTTTTTTTTGATAAGCAGTACTTCCTTTTTATAAAACTTATATTTTCCAGAATTTACTTATACTTTATCATAAGAATATGGGATTTAATAATCTTCTAAAAAGTTTTTCGTAATTTTACTTTATTATTCTAAATAAAGCTGAGTTTTAGAATGTTCATGCATATAATCTTGGATTTATGGAAAACGTTCGTCAGGCTATGGGCAGACGCTGGTTAATAGCATTACTCTTACCGTTTATTTCTTCACCACTCGGTTCCGACGGTCTTTCATATCCAACACGTGAATCCAAACCATTGAATGATATGAAGACTCTTTAATAGATTCAAATTAATTTTTTTTATACAGCCTTAAAATCGTCTACATTTTGATTTTCTTGACTGTTTTAATAATTTGTGTCAAGGAGTAGCAGTAGTTGACTAGAGTATTCTTAGTTTCTTCATTGTCTCTGATTACAGTAATGTTTTTTTTTTTCTTCGAGCCATTTTGCCTAATGGATCTGCAAGGGGTGAAAGAGCTTCAAGTTGCATTTGACAGCAAAAGCTTGCATTTGGTTTGAAAGATCGTTCTTTCTTCCCTTTCAAACTTTCACTATTCTGCTGACTGCATTATAATTAATATTATGTGTTTTACGTAATTAATTGGTAAATAGTGAGCGGTGATCTCCTAATACACTGCCATCATTTGTGAATAAATGCGTTACTGTAGCAACCTGCATTTGCATCGTTTTTTTTTTATGGTTGAAAGGATTTTTTTGCTGCTTAGATAGTCATGTATCTGAAATGAAAAGCATTGCATTGCGTTTTATTTATTTTTTAACGTGCAATTTTTTGCAGAAAATTTTGCTGTTTTCTTTTTTTATTATCCTTGCTGGAACTAACAAACAGAATTTGTCAACTTTCTTTGCAGTAGTTTTTCAGGCTTTTTTTTTACATGTATGCAAGTTTTTTGTCTCTGATACCTCTCATTATATATACTAATAATGAAGATAGCATGCGATGTAAAGAATTGAAAGTTATCATCAATCATATATTGTCTAATAAAGCATTTCGTTTATAGGTTAGATTACCTTAAATTTTTTCTCAGTTCTGCCAAATGGACAAAACAAAGTATTATTGATCAAGGAAATAATTTGCTATTTCGAAATAATTCCGGAAATTAATGTTTTAAAATGGGAAAATTCCTTTGCAAAATTTGATATCTTTAAAAAAATATTTTAAAAATTTCCATAATATTTGTTCAAATAATAATCTCAATTATTGCCATTTTAATTGGCTTGAAATTTGTTACAAAGTGGCTTAACATTACTCCCTTGTTTTCCATTTTTATTTTTCGTGCAAAGGATAAACCTGCGGGATATATCGCTTCAATTGATTATCGTGTTTGAATATTATTACTTATAGCATTTCAAAATGAACTTATCAAATGATCACTGATAGGAAAATTTGAGCTCATAAATTATGCGATCATTATAAGCAAAAAAATTTTACCAAAATTTTAATGCGATTTTGTTCAAAATTCTGCACGGTTGGTATTGTGGTCTTGGAGAGGGGAAATTTTCATTTTATCACAAACGAATGAAAGTCGAAAGTGAAGAGATATTTTCAATTCTTTTAAAAAAAAAAAATCATCAATATGATCTTTTAGCAACTTTTTTTTCCTCTTCAAAAACCTTTTCTTCTTGTTTTCAATGATAAAAACAAATATTCGTAAATTTCTTGTTCAAAAAAAAATTTTTTTTTTCTTTTAAATTTTGTAATTTTACTTTTTAAAATTCAATTTTAAAAAAAAAGTTTTTTCGATTATGATGATGATGGAAAAGAAATGCTGTTGAAGTTTATTTCAAATAAAATGTCAAAGATTTTTTGTTTTTCTTTAAGGAAATTTATTTTGAAAAAGAATTTGAAAAAGAATGCAGAAAGCTCATTTAAGTCTGGAAGAGGTTGATGTTCGCTTTAATAAATGCTTGAAGAAAGCAATCGTGAACAATGCGAAAAAGTTTGTGAAAGGTGAAATAACCGACGATGAATTAAGTTAGTTCAGCTTCTTCTCGCTTGGAAGTATTAGTTCACTTCGAAATATGTTGAAATTTTTTGAAAAAAATGCAGGTGGTGTCTGTATGTATGTATGCATGCATGTGTGTGTGTGTGTGTATGCGTACACATGCACACACATACACATACGTAAAAATATGTACACACATGAATACGCTCACCTATACGCACATACATGCATGTCTATTTGTGCATGTATGTTTGTCGTTGTGTATTTCTCTCTGCGTGTGGTGTGTGTAGGCTTGTGTATGTCCATATTAGCATTTAGTATATATATGTGTGTGTATTATTTCAATTTACCCTTAAACAAACAAAATGTTAGCAACGCCGGTTAACCACCGTAATATTTTTTTTTGTGTGAAATGGTAAGCAAAAATTAATTAATCAATTAAGAAGATGTGGGGCAAGGATCACAACAGTCATCAGCGGAAGGATTAGTGGAAAGTTTTACAAAAATTTTATTAGACAATGAAAAAGTTAGTCATGCGGATGTTAATGTGCAAATGCGCCTGAAAAATGTTCGAAGTAATTTAAGAAAACGAAATGTTCGATTCTATTCATATGTAAATGAAATTAATTCATTATTAATTTTAATTAAAATATTTTTCGTACAAATCTAAATACTGTAATTGAAATATTTTTGCTAGCAATAATATAAGTAATGAAATTTTTTAATTCTAAGTTTTCAAATTTGATTTTGATATGGTTCATAAGATTCATGAGAAAATGATAAAATTCATTTATCAAACTTATCGAAATAATTAATTAATCAATGGATGCGCAAATGTTTTAGATACCAATTGGTCTGGATGAACGTGGCGGACAAATTTTGCGTAATTGAAAATGACGAAATATTATGAAATTAAAATTTGAATGCAATTACATTTGTTGACAAATCACCGCTTGACATGTTTCTTTTGTCATTTGAGGATATTTCAATGTTATTGAAAAGAAAAATTAAAATTGAAGTAATCTACGAAAAATTATAATAAATCCATTTCTTTAGCAAACAGTTCATAGGTCATTTTGATTTGTGATAAAACTTTTTTGGGGTAATTAAACTTTGAAGGTAAAAGTTTGAGGAATGACAAAAACAATGTGCAAGAGAGAGAGAGAGAGAGAGAGAGAGGTGGAGAAAGAGAAGAAGTAAATTCTCAGGTGAAATTATTCCTCAACAATTTACATTAGCCTGAAATGAATATAAGAAAATAATATTTTGAAATAATTTTTTTTTTCTAAACGAAATTTTCAAAATATTAAACATTTAACTATTTCGTTCCTAAATTTGTTGATTGCAAAAAAAAAAAAAAATGCAATTTAATTAGCTAACGAAAAATTGAAATTGAAAGCATAAAATGCTCATTGTAAACAGCTAAAATAATAAAAAATTAATCAATTAAATTTCAATTAAGTATTAACAATAGCATGGGGTAAATCAGAACTTATTGGCAAAAAATCATTTGATGAATTAATGTTTCAAAGTTTATTTTAATTCATTCAAATTTGCTACTTCAATTAACATCACCTTGAATTATATTGAATCAATTGGTACGCCCTTATTACAGTGTACATAACTTTCTATACCTCATAATTCTTAATTGTTTAAATTATTTCTGTTTATTTCATTTTGCTAAATTTTTTCAAAAATTCACAACCCTCAATATTTGAATTTTTCCGATTAAATGAAGTAAAATGTGTACGGAACACTTGATGAGTGACCAAGCAAATCTTTGGCTAAATCATTTACAATTTGAATTTGAATGAAGTGACACGTAATTTGAAAAAGCCTTTTCATTAGCAATTATTAGATTTCAATTAAGTGCCACTTCATGCATTTCCAGTCGCCAGCGCCAAAATTGTGCCCAACCATTGTACAAATGGTAAAGAATGAAAAAAGTACTTGAAAGAATTGGAAATTTGTTTGACAGTTTGAATGTCAAATTGCAATACACAAAAAATTTGATTTCACAAAATTTTTGCTAATTATTAGCACTTTTTCAAAAAATTTTGTCAAATTAAAGTTAAAAAATTTTGTGAAAATTTTCATTTTGATAATGCATGAAAAAAGTATTTATATTTTGTAAAATTTTCAAAAAATCTTTCAAACAATTTCAAATTTGTTTTTAAATGATCAAAATTCAATTCTTTTCCATTCGCTAAAATTACTGGGTGCGCTGGGAAATGAATATCATCAAATTTGATTAAATAGTTCAATTAATTTTATTTTGTATTTGCTAATTAATTGGGCTGAAAATTTTTGAATGAATTTCGTAGTTGAATTCTTTTCTCGCCGTACACCTTTATTGTTATGAATTTATTGAATTGAAATTTAATTTTTTAATTTTGAACATAATGAATATAATTAATTCTTTATTGATCTAAAACTGATTACCATCAAGGTGTTTCGCCGGGAAATTAAATTAAATATTTAAATTATTTTCATTAATATTGTGCATCAATTCTTTAGAAATTCAAACAGTTCCGATATTCTCGTGATGTGGAAACCCTTGCATAAACCATCTTGCTGCCTTTTGTTTATTCATTTCTGATTTCATTCATTTCCAATTCTTCCAGGTCTATCAAATATTTCCTGCAAAGCCTTTTTTTTAAATATTTATTAATTTAAAATATTTTATTTTAAATTTCCTTTACAAATCATTCAAAAAAAAAAGGTGATAAATGAAAAACAAAAATTTCCTCAAATTATTTATAATTATAAATGAAATTTTTTAAAAAATTTAGTGAAATAAGTTTAGTAAAAGTAGTACTTTACAAATGCTACTTTCTAATGCTTTCTATTAAAAAGTTCTTTGGTCCCGATGGTTTTGTTATTGTTTGAATCCTAATTAATTAATTAATTATTACTGCTTGTTTGTTTTTGTTTTTAATTAATATTTGACCAAATAACTTTCAATAAATAAAAATAATTTGGAATTTTGAATTTTCTTCTCAAGGTTAACATCTTAATGAATCACTGACAGGATGATTAATCACTCATTTGTCGCTGATTGATTAGTTTTATTGATAGCAACCAAAGAAGAAGTTTGGTCGAAGTGATGGATTCGTTGCTGTAAACATCAAAACTAACAAGCAAATGACTTCTGTTGCAAATTTACAACAAATACGGTAATTTAAATGGCGGCAGCTGGCAAATATAGTGAGAGAAGCAGAGATTGACAAGCAGCACAAATACGGTAATTTGAACAACAGTAGCTGACAAAGATGGTAATAGAAGCAGAGATTCAGAAGCAGCACAAATACGGTAATTTGAACAATAGTAGCTGACAAAGATGGTAATGGAAGCAGAGATTCAGAAGCAGCACAATACGGTAATTTGAACAATAGTAGCTGACAAAGATGGTAATGGAAGCAGAGATTCAGAAGCAGCACAATACGGTAATTTGAATAGCGGTAGCTGACAAAGATGGTAATGGAAGCAGAGATTCAGAAGCAGCACAAATACGGTAATTTGAACAACGGTAGCTGACAAAGATGGTAATGGAAGCAGCACAAATACGGTAATTTGAACAACGGTAGCTGACAAAGATGGTAATGGAAGCAGCACAAATACGGTAATTTGATAGCAAAGAAACACAGCAATTTGAGCAGCTGTGACTAACAATTTAATTAAGCATTTATTATTTTTCAAAATTTCTTTGAAATTCACCGCTGATAATTTGCGCTAAACCTTTTTTTTCTAATTTTTTTATCATCCAAAACCTCTATTTTCAATTCTTCTTTCTCTCTAATTCATTTTCCCTCTCCCTTCATTTATTATAATAGTTTTTAAAATTATTAAATTATGGCAAGTTTAAATCATTTCACTCGGAAAATTAAATTCAATTTTTCTGTTATTTTGTTAGAAATTTTAAAATGATTATTTAATTAATTAGCTTGACGAATAAAGAATAGCTAATCAAAAGAACTTTAGTTTGCTGAGTGTGAAAATATTTTGTAAGAAAATAGTATTTTTCAATTTACATTTCTCTTTTTTGAAAACAAAAATTTTCCTCTTCTTTTTTTGCCTTTCAAATTGAATTTTTTATTTCAGTTAATTTGGACTAAAAAAAAGGAATTATAAAACGTTCCAGTTTTTTTCATAAAAAATAAAATTTGGAAACAAACAACTTTTTTTAATTTCTGTTTTCCTCTTTCCTTTAATTTTTCTTTCTGAAATTTAATTTTTTTGTTCACTTTTTTTTTAATTTAATTTTCAATTTTAATTTTTTTTTTGTCAAATTTATATTTTCATAACTCTTTTTCTTTACTATGAACACCACTTTTTTTTTTGTTATTTATTTTTCTTAATTTCAAAAAATTTTTCAAAAAAAAAAACTTTGTAAATACTTTTTTTCTCTGTCTTCCTAAAAATCTCAGATCGTTGATTGCCAATTCCATTTCCATCCTAATCTCTGGCAATGATTGATCTGTGAACAACTGTTACCGTACCTGGCAACTGCACCTGAAATTAGAAGTTATTTCTCCGGTTTGCCTTCCAAATGTCACCTTATCTTTCTATTCAGGAATTTCTTTTTCCCTCCCACTTTTACAATTTTCATTTTATACGTGCATTTTCATTTTCTTTTTAAAGTTACAAAAATTTTGAATTTAATTCGAAAAAAATTAGCAAAAAGTATTTTTAAATTTCAGTTTTAAAAACATTTAAAATTAATTAAAATTGTTAATAATCTTTTGAAATCGTTAGTGTTAAATGTTAATGTCTGTTTGTTAATGTTTAAATAAAATTAAAATTTTTTTAATCGCATTTTCATTCAATGATGCCTAATTTAATAATGCATAGATGTAGGTTTTTTCAATTTAATTAATTCTATTATTCAATTCCTATTCGCAATATTGTTGAAAATTTTTACATTTCTTCAAACATGAATGTAATAGTAAGTTAGTTTCAGCTTAACTTCTACAAAATGTTGTCCAATTTAATAATGCACAAGTTTTCTAATTAATTAATTAATAAATTAATTAAACGCTTCTTATTTTGCTACCAATAAAAATATCATTCATTTGAAATAGTTTTGAAACATTGCTGTTTCAAAATTATTGATGTGATTTTGAATTAATTGCAGCATTAAGTTCGTTAGCTATAGAAGTGGGTAGAAATAATTAAGCATTAGTGACCTGTTGTGTTGGGCACAAAAGTGACCGATAGGTCAACTGACCATCATCATCTGCCCTCCTGATACTATCTCTCATTCCTCATTCCTCTTGTTCAACTTCAAGTCCATCATCATTTTACCCGTTCATATCAAACTGCTCTATCTTCTCGGTTCGTCCCCCTCTTTCCGGTTTCCACTTCCGAGATGACCATTTCCGATGCACGATGAACATGATGATAATGATGATGATGATGTAAAGGTCAAAGAAAGGATTTCAGTGTATGTGTTGGAGCTATTAGTGATCTTTTATCGTATCTTTTCACCAATTCTTTTCCAATTCCTTTTTTAATAAATAAACTAATTCATTTTTTTAATTAAAATTTTTAAATCAAAAATTTTTGCTTTAAATTTATTTTAATTTTTTTCGATTTCAATTTCTAAAAATTTTTTTGACAAAAATTTTCACTTTTCTTAATTAAATTTCATTACATTGCTTGTTTTTACTTCTTTTTTTATGTATAAATATAAAATTTAAAAAAATTTTTCGTTATATTTTAATTTTTCATTTGAAATGATTGGAAAACTTTCTGTAAAACTTTTCATTGTTAACTTAAATGAGTGATTTGGAATTAGAGAGATAGAGAGGAAGAGAGAGAGAAAAGCAAAGAATGGCTGTAATTCATTGAAATGTTAGTTTAATTGCCCAATTAATTTCATTTAACTTTTGAAATATTGTTAAATTCGAAATTTTCACCAACAAGCCGGAATGAGAACAAATAATTTTCGATTCAATCGATCAACGATCAATCCGTTTTTGATCCATTCATAATGATTTCATTAAATTTTTCAAATTTTTAACAATTGAATTGAATTCATTGAATGGTTGTTGTAAATAAATTTTGTGATAAATTACCTGCAATGCCAAATTTAATTTTTTTCCTTTTTTTTTTCCTTGACGTTTGTCCCGCTTGGTTGCAGGGTCCGCTTCTATGGAGCCGCACGTATGAAGACAATGCTCCACAGAAG
>JABVXS010001237.1:0-16790 GCA_013365335.1 Madathamugadia hiepei | reverse complement strand
TGACTGACTGACTGACTGACTGACTCAATGACTCACTTACTCACTCGATGACATAGACATGCACACACACACACACACGCACAGATATATATACATAACAAAATACGGCAACGCAGACACGCTTATGCATATATATATATATATATATATCTACATGAGATATCGGTGATTCGCTTCCATCTAAATTGAAAAATTTCAAAGAGGTGTGCATGTCTATGTCATCGAGTGAGTAAGTGAGTCATTGAGTCAGTCAGTCAGTCAGTCAGTCAGTCAGCTGATGGAAAGCAGGGGAAGAGGGCATTGCTTGTTAGCTGCCTGCACCATCCCTGCTACTTCTGACGAATGGCTGGCTCATTTGTTGTTACCTGTCATCGTCGACACAGTCGTTACCATCAAAGACATCGTCAACCCGAATCTGATCGGGTTCAGACCGGTTCTTCTTTCCATCCCATCCCATCCCAGTAGCGCGCATGTTTGTTTGTCTCTACCTGCTCAGGTAACTTTTCACAAGAATTTTCCAGGTGACAGTGTACTCTGCATTTTATGTGCTGTTTGATTGCTTCTTGCTCTCCGTAATTACCCATTACTTGTTCGTTTTATCTCTGTCCTAGTTGTTTTCCTATAGAGGAAACAAGTGCTAGTAGTATTAGTAGTAGTAGTAGCATAGTGGCATAGTAGTAGTAGTAGCAGTAGCAGTAGTAGTAGTAGTATTAGTGGTAATAGTAGTATTGAGTAACATTTATGCTTTCCACACAAAAAGCAAGAAAATACTGCCAAATGAACGAAGTTTTAATATAAACCGTCAATTTTGCTGTTCTTGTTCGTCAAGAGTAGCATTAAATTTGTTCATTTTGTTTAAAATTCGTATTTCCCTTTATTTTTGCTTATCTATTTTATACTGAAAACAGGTTGCATCGGATCTTAGGGATAATATAAAGCTGATCGAGCTATATTCAACTCAAAGGAATTTATATATTTGTCTAAAATAATGTTTGATTAAATTACATCTTTAGCAGGAAGGAGTAATTAATGTTCCACGCTTCTTGCTGGTGTTTTTTCGTGAATGATGGTTTTTTTTTTCTTTTTTTCATTAGTAATAGAAATGCAGTGTCACATTTACTATTCCGGTTTGCACTCCTATTTTCTTTTCTTTTCTTTTTTTTTTGCGATATAAAGCTTTCCATTTTTTACCTAATTCCCATCACGTGGTAATTTTAGTCAGACATTATGAACTTTTTTTTTCAAAATATATAATTTTGGATGTAGACAGATGTATACTTTATTTCAAACCACTTGATAATGATGATGCTAGCATGGAAGAGATCTGGCTAATTTAACCTTCATTGTTTTTCTGACTTCATCAATGCACTGCTGTTTTTTCACATTATAAGCGGCAATGAATTTTTTACAAATGAACTGACCACTGAACAAAATCGAAATAAGGAAAATTTTAGGGAGTGATAATTGATCAGTTTTGCAGAATTTCACTATGTTACGCTGCTATAATAAGATTTGGTTATGATGTACGTGTAAGAGGATGCTGTTAATTTTAGATGTTTCTAAATACTTAGTTGAAATTTAAGAAAGTTAAACAGATTATTTTAACATGATTTAGACCATTATGCCGTGATACGTATTGTTCAACCGTTTGTTGCATGCAGTAACACTGTGCGAGTTTTTTTTTACAGCAAAGTTGAGTGGAAGCGAGAATTTCTTTTGTCATATTCCAGGACCTGATGACCTTACCTATCATTCTTGTTAGGACCTGATGAACTTAGTTAGCTATCATTCTTGTCAGGATCTGATGAACTTAGCTATCTTCGATAATGACTAACAAAAATGTGACATTAACTGTGGTTTTTTGTGGATTGTACATGATGCGTTGTTCCATTGAGATCAGTTCTTGTTTTGTTTTGTTTTTTGCGATTGTGTCATATGACAGTAGCGTTATTACGCCGGAAGTTGGAATTCACGTGAGGAATTAGCAAAAAAGTTTTCAAAATGTTTTGAATTTTCAGATTCCTATTGTGGAATAATCCAGTTAATCAGGTTCAACGATTACTGTATTATTTTAAAAAACGTTCCAAACTGCTCGAGCTCAAAATATCAGATCTCAACATTGGGGTGAAGAAAAGTAAGGATTTGATTTTAAAGCTCGAATTTTATGCTGTAGTACTTTTTGTTTTCTTAAAACTGAAATTTAATGATCCAGAAGCTATGCGCCAACCGGTTATAGCTCCTCTCAAGCAGGTCAGTAAAAAGATCAATATGGAATTACCTGATTTAATTAAATTTCTCAGCTATTCTTATCCTCCGTAATCCATGAATTTCGTTGGCTTATTTCGTTTAATTGTTTTATTCTCCTATTACTTAATTTATTATTTTATTGTGTTATTCTCCAATTATAACTATTACGTTCCTGCCCTTTGTACAAAAAAAAAATCACTTAACAATTTGGATTCTTCGCTCTATATTTTAATTTCTTGACAGATTGAAGGCGCTGCGGTACCTGCAATTTCGTGCTGCAAGATCCATAAACCTTGCTTATACTGTATATCCGTGAAATATTCTTGTTGGTTGGATTTTGCGCATTATCGCTTCACGTGTGGTTGCTGATCGGGTCGTGTTTTGCGCAGAAGATAATGTTAACAACAACTTCCGGTAATTGCGTTACTTCTGTAACGGTTTCTGGTGGTTGCGGAACTTCTTTGATGGTTACTGAAACCGCTGCAGCTGAGAACGCCGTTACTCTTGGTGATTGTGAGGTAGTGTCGGATGGCATCCCAACAACGAGCTGTGGACGATTTGAAGGTGATGACGATGGAGGTGACAATGAAGGAGGAAGTTGCGGTGGTGTTGTTTGCGAATCTAATAATGGTATCATGCTTATGGAGTCGATTCCGTCATCATCCTCATCTACATCATCATCATCGGGACTAGGGCCAGCTGGAGTCATGCCAGTGAAAGGCGCGAACGTTCTAGGTAAGGAAGATTTGGGACCGGTTTCTAGAGATCGCTGTAATACTTGGCCGATGCGACGACCACAACTTGATATAAACGCTCAAACCAGTCCGCTAATCCACGAAGAAATCCCGGAAGAGGAAGCTGAGTAAGCTCAGTCTTTTTTTTTTCAATTTCTTACACTTTTTTATTTTGTGTTCTTACCTTACCTACTGCTTAAGGAAAACATTATCATTTGCTGATCTATTACTGTTGGTTATTACTTATAATTTTATTAATTATCATTATCATTTATTTATTATTATCATCGTAAAATTATTCTTAATTTTGGTCATTTTTATTATCATTTGTTCCTGGTAGCGTTATTTATTATTACCATAATCAGTATTATTTTTTGCTACAGCTGTACTACTTTTATATACATTTTCATGTTGGTAAGAAATGAAGAATTTTCTAGCGTGTTTTTTATACCATCAAATAGTTACTAGTTGATAATTGCTGGATGATCGTAAATCAAATTTAAAGTAATAAGTCCATTGCAGTCGATTTCCCTCTAGTTTCTAGACTTTTGCGAGTAAATTGCTCTTTTCATTAATAATAAAGTAGGATACATCACTATAGTTGTTGACGGGCATTAAGATCGATAGCTTTTGTGGCATAGTCTTTGAACTCTTTCAGTCTTTTGCTGGTGCTTGTAATTATTCTCATTATGTTTTGTAGTTTTTAGTTTTCTCTGCGTTTTATGAATACCACTTATGTACTGGTCATCTGTTTTATATTGTGTATACAAGACATCCATCAAAATTTATGCATTCTACTGCTTGTTCTGTTTTAATTTCGCGCCACTCTATTTTTTAGAAAGTAAGTTCTATGGAGTGGTCCAAATATTTTTGTATTTTTTAATTGGTATATTAGAAGAATCTCAGTTCAGTTATAGTTTGGTAAGATTTGGGGTTATAAGGAGATTAAATATGATAATGCATTTTCGAAATTGATGTTCACCATGTACAGCACTGTCACTATCTAACAATGCTTTGGGCTGATTACCGAGTACGGTGTTGTTGATGGAATTTCCGAGTGATGTTGAAATTTCGATATCAGTAAATCTCCAGGTACTGCTCCTCTTCCTCCTTTTATCTTATAACTTGACTAGTATTTTACTGTTTTTCGCTTTTCGGGGAGCACTCCCAATTTTTGTTTCCAAAACTTGAATGTTTCTTCTTTCTGCAATGAATCCTTTCATTCAACAGTAAGTATAAGCTTATAATGACATTAATTCTTGTTTAAGTTCTCAAAAACATTCGCGTTATTTCTAGTAAGCGATGGATGGATGGATGCAAGTCTTCCTTATCATTATTAACTTGAGGTTTTTGATCCAATTTTTGATATGATTTACAATGTTATTTATCAGGTTTTGAAATCATTTGTTATTACAAGTTGTAGCACTTCCACCACGGCAGTTAGTACTACCACTGGTTTTGAATAAGACTATAATTTGTGAGGAGTAAAAAAGGTAGGTATATCTTAGTATAACTTACTTTGCTCAGGTTACAGTGCTTTGTGCTATCATTTCATTTATTCATGAAAGTGAATACAGCGGACGGTGCGGATGAATGTTTTCTTCGCATGACATATAACTCAGGAATAATGTCATTTAATGGTGTTGGATCGTAGATAAGGAAGCATTGATAAGAATTGGAACAAGGAGGGGTGGAGGAAGGAGAATTGGTTGCGAACACTCCGACATAATCTGTTCAAATTTTCACTTTTTCAGACGGTGACGGTTATACGATATGTTTTAGCGTTGTTTTTTTATGCATCACAGAAAGTTTTCCGATGCGTTGCAATATATATTTGAATAATCTGAAATATCCATCAACTCCTCCATGTAGTTAATGAAATCTGAAGAGATTCCATATTGCGGAGTGTATTACTACCATTTAAAATTCATTAAGCATCAATGTAAAAAAAATTAGTAAAAAGTATATCTCTCTCAAAAATTTTTCTCATCGTTTATTGGATTTTAGCAGAGGAGGTGAAGTAGTACAAATAGTTGACAATTTCTTGTAACATATCTGTTTTTCTGCTGCTTCTTTCATTTCATTCTTTTCTATAATTCAACAATCATCGTTAACTTTCTCAATTATATGCATATCTTAAATAGGTTCAGTGTAATAAATCTCTGTTTCATGAATTAAATTTTAGTTTCCTTTAAAGGAAAGATATTTTGCTAATTTTATTGTTTGATTTTACAAAATTTCATCATTTTATATGCGCAATATAGGTTGGAATAACAGTACGGCTTCTTTCCGGTTTTTATTGCAACTCTTCCGCTTTTACTTTTTTTTCAGGTTTAACAAAGCAGCTAAATAACGTTGAGTTGCATTTAGGCAGACTTTAATAAGCACTTGTGATTTGTTTGATATCTTCTGATTTTTGACTTTCTCTCTTTTATATAATCCACTCGATGACATTGTTATGGTTTGCCATGTGTTTTCTTTTTTTTGGTTCACTTTGGTCTCCGCAATTTTGCTTTTTGGTTTTGTGATTGCTTGTAAAACTCTGCGACTGACTTGAAATGTCATGAAAGCTTCCTTCGTTCCATTTTCTCCTGTTATGGAGATATTCAAGCATTGTGGGTTGTTTCAGTTTTGTTCGACTTTCTCTGTTCCGTTACTGAAGCATATCACTTCGTTTTGCCATTTTGCGAAACCGTTGTTAGTAATTGCTTGAATATTTCCCAATGGCTCTTATAAATTCACAGGTTTAGTAACTGCAGGCAATAAATCTACTGAAGTACCTGATACTTATAGTTAAGGGGGTTTTTTTACAACTGTATAATCTTAAAATAGCGATACAGTTTTCTTATTGAGACATCTTAAATGAGCTATTTATCTGTGTGATATTCTCCTGAATTCTAGCCATTGTAAAATCTTAGACTTTGTCTTGAGTAATACATAAAAATTTGTCTTGAGTGATACATGCAGGTCGAATTTTTGATATAAACTCAGTAAATATATTTGAGAAAGGTAATGTATTTCTTGAGCAGTATTACCCAGATTACACCTTTTGAACAAGATTGATATCATATTCATGCTCGTCATAGCCATAAATTTAAAACTTTGCAGCTTGTGTGATAGTATAGAGAAGCTGGGCAATGGTCGCTTGGGTACCAGTTCAACAGCTGCGCTGATGGGCTCACCGGAAAGCGACTCATTCTCACCAGGGTAATTCAGTTTTCCGTTTTTTTTTCAAATCGAAAAATTGAGTCAGAACAAAACAACACGTTTTTATTCTAACTTTGCTTTTACTTCAGTATTGAAAGTAAGCTTGAACTATAGGATTTCGTCACCAGTTCCGTGTGGGATAAGCTCAGTAAGTCCTATTGGAGCCTCCGGTACTCCATCATATGCGTCCGATTCGGGCATTACTGCTAACAAAAAATCGACGACGCGCCGTAACGCCTGGGGTAATATGTCGTATGCCGATCTCATCACACAAGCCATCGTTAGTTCACCTGAGAAGCGACTAACCCTTTCTCAAGGTAATGAATTCGTTCAATGTTATCAATGGACAATAGACATAAATTAAGCCCGTGAAGCTATGAATTGATTTCACTTTTATCCTTTCGTGAAAGGGGTACCAAAAACTTCACTTTTTTGATTTCGTTTTTTAGTTATTCGTTTTACAGTGTATGAATGGATGGTGCAAAATGTTCCGTACTTCAGAGACAAGGGTGATTCCAATAGTTCAGCTGGTTGGAAGGTTTGTGTTTTTTTGGAGACTTCTTGCAGTATATTTTTTGAAAATGAATTCTTTGATATTATTCCGAGTCGGATTTTGACACTGTTAATGGCATCGATGTCGTGATATCTGAATGCTAGTACATGGTATTAATCGTTCCAAACCTGATAGCACATACCCAGACTTGAGTAGGGAAATGTTTGGATCCGATCACTAATGTTTTGATTTCCTTACTGATTTCTTTGTTTGAAATTACTTTTGCTGCCCACACTCAATCGAGTTGAACTTCTAGTTAGTGACGTTTATTCAGTGATTTTTGTTGCTTTATTGACGGACATCTAGCACAAAATAACTAGCACTCAGTGCCTTATCTCTGTCCTCAACGTCGTCACACCAAGCAGGACATGTTTCGTATCAGTTGAGAGAACGAGAAAAAGATAGGGCGATCGAAACGCGACATGCAGTGGTGAGGAATAAATTGATGAAATTAGTGAACTAAAAGGGATATTTTCATCAGGTTCAGGCATTTTGTTAATGGAAGTGTTGAGCAAAAAGGTAGTGATGCGATAAGGGACGATTGATGGCTAAGGAGTTCATTTTGATTTACTCCATCCTGCTTTTAACTTCTGTAGCATTTACGCAGCTGAGTAAAACGGTGGCATTGTTAATTGCTGAATATTTATCCTTGAGAAAGACTTCAAATGGAAGAAATTGGCTAGCGCTAATCAGCTGAGCTAACAGAGGTAGTGTGCAAACCTTAACAAGTAACCTTTATCTAGCAAAATGGTTTCGTTTTGTGTAGCCATTTGATCCGTATGACATAAAGTTTTGAAGTGTCTCGATTTTTTGTTGTATGTAATCAAATCATCGCTAATCTGAATGATGCAGCAGCCACTTTTGTAACTTAGTGCAGTCATCAGCTGGGAAAAAGATGAGTCACACTGCCCGATCGATAGCCACTGATATTTTCAACATGTATGACGACGACATACATACAATCCCTTAGAAATGATTTTGATTTGCTGTTAGGGATTGACAAGAAATCTGAAATATTGAAGACGGAAGAAGCATATGTATAATATTTTCTCATTTAAATGTTTCTAAATTTAGTGGGAAGAGGAAGGGGAATGGGTATTCTTGAACATTGTAGAATTAAATTTCGAAATCAAAATCCAGTTTCTTCAAAGGCGAATAATTGACAAGTTTTTTTTGAATAGGTATGAGGAGTTGTACCTACAAGTTGAGAATTGTAGGAGCGAAAGTTTTAGATGCATAACCTTTGGATCCCTCCATCCTATCCGTCCAATTCGTAACAAACGATCGATGATGTGGTGTATGGTTTGCTGTGATTTTATTTCTCTCAGCCTGTCTTTCATTTCTTTGACGTTTTCAAATAAACCTCATCAGTCTATCTACAATATCGTCTTGCCTGTCGTTGTAAACCAAAATTGTGAAACGAGTGAATGCCAAGTAGAATGAAATGATTACGAGCAGAAATGGTGTTTTGGCAATTTAAGACTGATAAGGCTAAGAACCTTGACAATTGAATAAGACTGATGAAGTATCGAAGATTTCTTCCTAATCTTATATTAGGTTCGAATTTTAGCGGCATCTATTACAAGGAAATGCATGGTAGGTAGTTAATGCACGTAGCATCAAGTTTCATCACCTGCTGCTCGATGACTTATTAGACAACTGTAGAAAGTGGAAAATTTCGTCGGAATCTTTAAACTTGATTTGTCTATTTTATCATCTATTCTTTCTCTCTCTCTCTCTCTCCATAAGTGCCTTAATATCATCAGCAAATCCATTCATGGTCCACTCCATTCCTTTCGCTTTTTTGGATATTTGCGTTTGTCCGCTTCTCCTCGCTCACCCTTAGTGAATATTGGAAATTGCTTTACTTCTGCTCCATTTCTCTGTCTTCACTGTTTTGCTTGTTGGGGAAGGGTTGCTGTGGTGAGCAGTGCAGAGAGGTCTGTCGGAGATGAGGAAGGTCCATCGGACATAAGAAGAAAGGTCAACGGACTGGTACTGAACCAAAGGGTAGACGAGGTGCTGCACACAACCAAACGACCAGCGGATCGTCTTGCTGGACATCCTCCTATTCGTTGGTAGCATCTCGACCAGAACGCCAACCGTTATCATGTGGCCGAAGGTCACTCTACCTATCGGCGCACTTTCTCCGCCATACATTCTAAAATTTCGCTTTTTATTGATGTGGTTGGCTATATATTTCGTTCTTCACTTGGGGTCGGATTGTTGAATTTTACTGATAGGAACTTTGCATATGCCGTTTATATGCTAGCTGTAGATGGTGCTTCCTCACGAGCTGCAACCTTTTTCGCTATTGGTAGCTAGCTTATGTCGTGATAAACAGTTCTTCTAATGAAATTGCCTATACTGCTTTACTTGATTGTTTAGGGTTCCTGGGACTTATACTTCATATAACTGATCTCAGAAGAAGGTACGATGGAAGCAGGAGATTCAGAATTGAATCTAGATAATTATACTGAATTTGAACTACGTGGTCGCTCACATACATGGCCTGAGCGTCAGTTAATTCATTTGGAATTGGATGCCAGCACGACTGAATCACCAGATTCAGGCTTACCACCAAGTGGATGTAAATCGCCGGATTTATTACCCTCTGAATCTAGCACAAGTACAAGTGCTACTTCCAGTACAAGCCTAACCGAGGCATTAAAGTCAAATCTTAGCCTAATTCCAGAACCAGATTGCGGACAAGAATCAGAACGAGACTCAATGGATGTTAGCACAAAATCAAATTTTGTTTTTTATTCCAAGAAGGTTCCATTACGGAAACAGAGTGACATGCAACTCTCAGTCACGGACATGGACAAGATGAAATCGGATGTTGCAGTATCTTTTCCATCCGTATCCCGCTTCTCCGGACAGAGCATGAGTGAACGTGGAACCGATGTTCTACCATCACTATCACTTTCGCATTCCACGCTGAATACGAGGCAAAACATCGTTCCTTCTACTGGTAGCGCACAGGTGTCAGATTTGAAATTGATTTCGATAGGAAATAAGTCAGGCATGCTCACTTTGAGTGGTTCAGGTGGAAACCTGCCAGGCAGTTCGATTTCTTCATCTACACATCGTATTCAGAATTTAGCTATGTCATCCGCTAGTCCACATTCACTATCATCCGGAGATGATAGCACATCCTTAATCAACTCTTTGCAGTCTTCAGGCACTCTGAGTGCTACTGGTTGTTCGAAATCTAACATTCCAAGAAGTACTACCAGTTCTCAGACATTAGCTGTACTTTATTTCGCTGCACATCCAGGTAGTGCCGAAGGGTCGTCAGTTGAAAAGGGTTCGGACGGTCGTGGTGGGCGAAAACCGGTCAAAAGGAAACGGATTCGGAAGCGCTTGAATGGCCTTGTAAGCACAAAGAAACCGAATCCTTGGGGTGCGGAAAGTTATTCAGACTTGATCGCTAGAGCGCTGAAAAGCGCTTTTGATGGTCGGATGAGATTGAATGAAATTTACAACTGGTTCGCTTCCAATGTACCATATTTTGGCAGTCGTACAAGTCAGGAACAATCAGCAGGGTGGAAGGTAGAATTTTCTTCAGTTTAAATCCCATTTACTATAATGAGGTTGCTCTATATACCCCATTATATGATCGCTGATGTTTGCGAATTTTTTACTAATCTTCAGTAACAGTTTGAAGATTGACTTGAACACAAAGCCTTCCTTGATTCAGAATTGCTATCATTTTCGTTGCCATTTTATAAATTTTTTGAGGTTGGAATTTCAATCGTTCCAGAATCTTCATGTATAAGTTTTTAGTTATGAACATGTCAGTAAATATGGTCCATCTTCGACTTTGCTTGAATATGATGACAAGATCTACTATTCTGTTAAGTAAAATGTACACAAGTTACACTTTTATGGGTCGTAATCTCGCATTTTTGTGCTTTTGTTGTCATGCTTGTATTCTATCAATTTAACAAATACAGGAGTTTCATACCTTACAATTATTATTTCCAGTTTCAAGTAGTTCGAATTTTTTTCTGTAATTATCAGTAGGATATTCAAATCACTGAGTATTTGATAGTCTTTGCAGAATTCAATTCGACACAACCTTTCCTTGCACAGTCGCTTCATGCGTATACAAAATGAAGGTGCTGGGAAAAGCTCTTGGTGGGTGATCAATCCTGATGCGAAACCAGGTAGGAACCCGCGTAGGCAGCGGTCTGCAACACTGGAGACGACTACAAAAGTATGGTTTCTTCACAATTCCCATTTTCATAAAGTTTTCGAAGGATATCGTTTATTGACCTTGTTCAACGCTGTTAATATAGAATTAGTTTCTTCGTTTTTCACTCTCCTTATACGCACATTCTTGATTTAAAAAAACAAAACAAAACCCTCGCTTATACGAGTTACAATAATCACTTATCCCAAAATGAAATAATGTTCGTTGTCGAAAGAAAAAAAAGGTATAAACACAAAGCAGCTGTTACTGACATTTTATGAGGATTTAAGGCATAATAAAGAAGGAACAGTTGTTGAAGAATTTTGACTGATATTTGGGATGATTTTCATCTTTTAAATAGGTTTTGTAGTTAGCAATGGTTTGCAACAGATGACAGGAAGCAAAAATTTGACATGCTTCAGATTTCGCTCTTCACAATTTATAAAAAGTTCATAATTAAGGTGGCGATGGACAAAAAACGTAGGGGTGCTCGCAAGAAAGTGATGGAAATGCGCGCAAATGCTGGAAGTGGTACACTGCACAGCGCTGGTAGCTCGATTGTTGGTTCACAGGTACTTTTAATTGTTGCCAAAAGTGTGGAAAGTTAATTTTTTTGATTTTAAAATACTCATATGCAATTATTACGCTGCGAAAGAACAGAGTTTTTTGTCGGGACTGGTAAATTTATTAAGAAATTAAATTTTTTGTTTTTTCTCTCAGGCGTCGGTGCTAAGCCGTGAATTATATACTGGTGAAGAGGACTCATCAAATTTTGAACCTTTCCGGTTAGTATCATGACTTTCTTTCCAAGTAGATTCTAGAAAAGTTTAGTTTTATTCTAGGTAACATTATCATTGAATGATTTGCAAAACTGCATTATTTTGAGTTTTTGTTGCATAATTTCTTTATTTTAAGATAGTAAGCAAATGCAGGCAGGAAAAATTGTCGTGAAAGCTTCATTATCTATGTGCGAATACATTAGAATTTAAGTTTCTTCTTCCACCCACAAAGAAAGATGTTGGTATCTCAAGGCTTCATTCATCTCTTCAGTTCTCGTACCCAGTCAAATCTTTCAATGTCCGGTTCATCTTCACGAGTATCACCATCAATGATTGAGAATTACGACAACTTCGATAGTTTCGATTTTCCACCTTTTGTTGAGGCCTCCAATGCTATGCCCCATGATATTCTGGATCGCACGAATGAAGTAACATCAAGTTATTCATTGCTTCTTGCTGGATTGCTGTTTTCAATACATAATAATAATAATGTTAAGAGGTTAATGAAACTTAGAGAAATAAGAATAACCTCATTCCATACTTTGCCCAACTTGACTTCATCAATTTGCAGATGAATTTGAATCAAAGCGACAGTCCAGCATTTCACAGACCTATGGCTAATCCTGTGCTGAATGGTACGAGTGCACCAGCTTCTTCCAGCTTGATTGCTCATATTAAAACCGAACCATCATCCAGCAGGGTATTATTTATTTATTTTTTTAATAGCTGAAAAAAAATTCGTTGCAGTGATATCGCCATATATTATGATCTTGCTGTTTTTTGTTCCCGTAATCATCTGTCTTGCCCCTCCACTTTATTTATTTCTCCAGTTTAACATGCAGAAGGTTTTTTAAATGTCTTTGCTGACGTAATCTAATTAAGACTGAAAATAATGTCCAACCACCGCCGTCTTATCATGAGCTGGGTGTTGTGCGAGGTATTCAAAACATTCAAAATCCATTGCTACGAACACATCTTATACAGAATAGGATACCGGATCAACATGGGTAAGTGTTTTATCGATAAGTTTGGAATGAATATATTTGTACATTACTGTTGATTATATAATTTTGTAAGTTGAGGCATAAAAACACTTATTTTTAGAAAAAAAATGTTTAAATTTTGGCAATATCTGCATTTTTGATGTGCCTCTTTTACAGTGAATATATTGGTATTCTATGACGATTCGTATCGTTGCCAGAAATGAAATTAGTTAGTATTCAATGGTTTTTTAATGTTTTTTTAGGGTTCCATATAATGGTGGCTACTCAGCTGCAAGCTCTGGTGTCGCTTCATCCAATTGGATGCACTCAAATATGATTCCTATTAGTATTCATCCTTCGATTAGCTGCGCTGCTCAGCAGTCATTTAGTGGTAACACAGCAGCTCTGCCGATGGATTTAGAAAATCTGACACTTCCTGATCAACCGCTGATGGAAGTGGAAAACATGGAAGCTGTTATTCGTCATGAATTATCGCAGTCTGCTGGTAGTCAACTAAGTTTTGACAATATTTAGGATTTTGGACGGTGAATAATGGATGTCTTCTATGATTCTGTGTAGCCATAACTATTTGCGTTCGTGAATAATGTTCATTTCTCTCTCATAATTCTGAAACATTTCTGAGTTAAAAATTGGCTTGAAAGTCATTTTTTTCCGACGTGTATTTAGCTCTAACAGTTACGATGAATGTATTCCAAAATCCACGAGGTTTATTTTAGTTGTAAGGGTTCTTGTATATCTGTTCTGCATTGTTTAGATGTAACTCGATTTCATGAAGTTTGAAGCCAGTCAAGTGCTGTTATTCTATTTTTAGTAATTTTCCTGTCCTTAAAAAGCGCATTGTATCAATCAGACTAACCTGTTTTCTTTTAGATTAGAAAGTGAGCATTAAAATGAAACTTGTGTTTTTTTAATGGCACGAAAGGTCTTTTATTTACTCATCTTTTCCACTTCGTTTATATACACGAAACGGGTGATTCAGCTGCACAGCGCGCGTTCATGCTTTATTGCTAGGTGGAATATTTTCTGATTTTTGAAAGAATGTAGTATTATTGTTAGTTTGAAAATAAGATCGGAATCGTGGCAGTACAACATGGTAACCGGATTTGTTCGTTCTGCCCTGCAACAAGTTTAACTGCATTGCAACAGTATGCGCAGAAAAGGTGACGCACTTATCTTTTTGAGATTCGTATTTTGTTATCAATTCATTTCAAGCATTGCCAATACCTCATTTTTTATCTATTTCTCATGGTATCGTTTTATATAACGCACAATTTAGTCAAGCAATATTTTTATCTTTGCTTGTGCAGTTTACAAAATCAGTCTTTTCGTGACATTGAAACTGAATTTCGGTTAGTACTAATGGGATCTGTGTAGCATTAACCGACTCTTTCCAAAACCATAAATGATTAACGGTTTTAGCTCTTTTATCTGCAATTTTTTTCATTTCTTGATTTTTGTATGAATTCCTGAGATTTTATGTGTTTTCAGAAGGATAATAGGTTCTTGTTCATGTATTCTGCAAAATTTTAAGGAATATATTGTTCGTACAAAACGAAGAAATTAATAACGCACTTGTTAAATTGATGTTTGTCGCACATTAATCCATTAATCATGTTGTAATCATTCAATACTTGCTTTGATTGTTTCTTTTTCTTTTTTAAATTTCTGTCTTATATCGGGAAACAGTTGATATAAACTCATCGTAAGGGTTAGAGTAAGGCTGTGACTGTAAAATTGTGTATCAGATAAACAAAAAACCGATTCTTCAGTTTTATTTCCCATTGCGTTTTCAAAAGTATGATGTGTGATTTGAGGAGAGTACTAAAAAATGAAGTAATCAGCTGATGAAGTTTCTGCATCAATTCTTAGATACAAAAATGCAAATGTTGGCTATCATAACTACGAAAATTTTGTGATAACCTTCTCCTGAGACTGTCGCGGATCTTTTAAACTGTTTCTGCACAAAACTGTAAAGTGTCACATAATAAAAACATGCTACCTCATCATTTGTTCTTTTTTCTCTATCACATTAGTTTTAGAAACATTCGTTTGTTGTAATAATAGACAGGAATATTTTTTTTCGGTTTTCATTTTGTTTTTTGCTGACTTTGTATTCATTTCCCACGTTGTTCATGCTCTACCTGAATTTGTTTATTCTTAGATTTTTTTTTTTGCTTTGTTGTTACTGATGCTGCAATTCAGGAAATTACTGCTTTTTCTTGGATGTTCGGGAAGTTTAACTTCTTGCGCTCGAAGGCTGAATTCTTTAAAAAAAGTAGCAAAATTAGGATTTTTGCGGTTAAATGAAAGCACAGCAGTAAAATTTTCATTTCCTGGCTTGATGTATTTCGTGAATTGTATTATTTGTCTGAAGGTCACAGCTCCGTACAACAAGATTTTTTATAGGATTCAAATGCGGGAATTTTTTCATTTCATGTTTACTTTTAATTTCTTAGCTTTGGAATCTTGAGTTTCTCGCTTTTCTTTTTTTGCCTGTTGGATTCATTGCCCCGATACGGAATATGTTTACATTTGTTGTTAAGATATTTTGTTTTGTATGATTTCACTGAATTTTACTACTTTCGTGGGTACGGAGACCAGTGCAAAATAATCGCTTTGATAAAATCTAGGAGTTAGGAGTAAATGGAGCGCACTGTATTACTTACACCTAGAAATTTGATATTGCGTTATTTCTTATGCGCATTGGAATTATAGCAATGGAGTAAAGCTCAGACAACCGGTATAATCTCATCTACCTGCAAAACAAGTTCTGTAGTTGAACACTGTTTAGCTGCTGATGTTAATTTGATATAGAAGTGTTCTTCGCAAACATTTTTGCGATAAAATTGTGATTTTTATGGTCAGTTGTTTCATTTGATGAGTTTAGTTTTCGCCCAGTGTACTTCTGATTTCGCTTCCCTACAAAATGTGAAATAAAATGACGTTGATAAAATGTGATGTGGCAGTTTTCATATTACTTGAGGTTAGTCAAGGTCAGTCCATCGAGATGTTAATAAGGGTTGCATGAGAATTTATGGCAACTATCAAAGGTAAGCAACAGAAACGGTATTCTTAACGTGGGTCACGCAAGAAGAGGGGAGAACGCGGATGTTTGGCGAAATGAATGGTTTGTTAGTATTTTGCAGATTTCAATAAAATTACTTAATGGGAATCAAGAAACGCAGCAATGTTACGGCAAAATAGTTTTTTGAGTTGATGTTGTTTTGTTTCTAACTTTTGTGTCTTTGTGCAGAATTGACTTAATCACATTTTCGTTCATTGATGACAACAATATCGAGTATTTTGTTTGGAAAAAAAGCAGGATGAATTTTCCCTTCCACACGCTTCAAATTGGTGATCTCTTGATGCAAACATTTTCCACGATTGGCAAATAACACTGCTCGAGATACGGGTCATCTGGAATCTTACAGCTCTATTTCAAGAAAGATACCATGTCATTAAAAATTTTTATCATCACCAAAACCTTGAAAGTAATTTTATTTGTGAAGCTTTGAAGTGAAACAATTTTGAAAAAAAACGCCGAATTGGAAACAATATTTTAACCTTAAGGTATCCCTCTTTACTGATACAACTTTGCATTTCGTATAGCTGTTGTCCTGAAATATAGAAAGAAAAAAGAATAAAAAAACGAAGGTGCAACTCTTGGAAATTTTAATGGGTCGAATGTTTGTGCAGCAAGCAGGGCTGGAAGTTCTGATTAGTTGATGTGCACTACTGCTTGTTGGTTGCTAAAGTATGGTGGTTTTTTTATTCAAAATTTTTTTAAACTTGATATGGTAGATGTGTACGTCGATTCAAACGTGAAACGCGGGATTACAGGTGCAGGGGACTGCCTAGCTGTCATGCAACTCTATCATCACTTCCACCACCACATCACACCAACAGCAATTGATCGGGTAATTACGACTTATGTCACATCAGAAGTGACGACAGTCTTGCTGCTGGACGTTGTTTGTGTCTTGAAATGGGTGCTACGGCTGGCAATTAGCCAGTAAAAGACGCACTGAGATGGAGGAATGTGTGTGTGTGTGTGTGTGTGTGTGTGTG
>JABVXS010001236.1:0-16807 GCA_013365335.1 Madathamugadia hiepei | reverse complement strand
CATCAAATCGCTAAAGTTCGGAATGGAACTGATGGCCGAAATGAATGAACGCACCGACAACGAAAAAGACCCCAGGAAAGGAGGAAAGAAACAAGAACAAGAAGAAAGCAAAATTCTTTTCACATGTGATAGATTAAAAGTTGATGACATGGTGGCATATATAGCAAACATCTTTCAAAAAGGATTCAAACTTTTAAGAAGTTTCAATTATTTCAATTTAATTTCATTTCACAGCACTCAGCTCTTCACTATCAGTCTGAAAAACACAACTTCTGTGACATTTTATGACAACTTTGTTGTACTGGAAGAAAATATATATCATCATGAGCCGTTAATTAACTAAAATAATAGCATATTAATGTAGATTAGTTTTGATGAAATGTAAGTGTACCACTTTGAATTTAATTTCATTCGAAGATTCTAGAAGTTAGAAATGAAAAAAAGTACCAGTAAGACCAGGCAACGTTAACGAGGATGACGATGATGATGGCGGTTTACCGTATTCAACATCCGTTTCAGAACTGGGTGACGATGACACAGATTCACTTGCTGCGGAATGCTGCATATAATTCTGGATTGGGTATTGTCCATATGATGAGCACCTTTCCGAGTTCCACGCTTCCTGTTGTTGCTGTTGTTGTTGTTGTTGTTGTTGGGGGTGATGGTGATGATGATGGTAATGATGATGATGGTGATGGGTGAATTGTGAAATTATTGAACGACAATTACATAAACAACTGATATTTGGCGGCATTTGTCGTAGCACTGTACTGCCGGCAGTCATTCTCATCATTGAATCTTTTTCACCTGAAACATCAGTTAATCTATAATTAATTGGATCACAATGTTTTTGTGAAATTTGTTGTTATACGTGAAATAATACTGAAAAGAATTTCCTTCTCGGAGGAAATGAATTATGAATTTCACTTACTGATATCAAGTGTCGCCGCATTGTCGGATAAATTAAGTTGGCATGTGTCATAAAATTCCGCATTAACCGCACTCACTGATGGCATATCATCAAAATTATTTAATCGGTCTGTTCCATTCGAACCAAGTTCTGTAATGTTAGTAATTCGAATTCTGCAATTTTTATTCCACAGAATTAAAATTAAGTTTATCGATTCAGGTCATTACCACAACTAATAAGATAATATAATCTTTATGAAATTTAATCAATACTTCGCAAGTGAAAGTGATCATCAAAATTATCAATTTCATTTAAATTTTAAATTGAATAAAAAATTTTTATCTACTTCATCCTTTCATCGAATCATTAATGTTTCAAAAATCCTAAAGTTAGATGACATTGCTTACATCATTGATTGCTAATTATCATCACCGGACTTGTTACAAAGTTGTTCACATTAGAATCCTTTTTTCATCAACAAAAATTTGATAAATTTAATCCTGCTTTGGTAGCATTAAAAATTTTTAATTTAATCGTCAGTAGCCAATTTTATTTCAATTATGATAAAAATGTTCCTTTTCGAAAAAAATAATTTCAAAAGATTTCCGAGAAATTCATTTTGCTACCAAAGTAAACAAACAGAATAGATTAGGAAAAAAGCCAAACAATATGGAATTTTTATGTAATGTTTGGCTTTTTGAAGTTAAAATGGAATTATGTAATGGTACTGAAGCGTTGCATCACATACAAACATACATACATACATACATACACATACATAGACACTGACATACACATACACATACACGTCAACATACACAGAACATACATACGCCCATAGGAAACGTATGTAAATAACTATCTGGTCATGTGAAACCGAGGTTAGCGAAGGGGTAATTAGGGTTTTGACATTGATTGGGACGCGTGTCTCCGTCGTTTGAACAATCATTTTCAAGGTTTCATTCCTTCACCTTTCCTGTTTTCCATCGTTCAACTTTTTTTCATTTTATCAGAAATCCATTGAAAAATATCATCCGACAACAGGTCTCTTCTTAAAATTGAACTAATAGAATGAAGCAAAAGCAATCAAAGTTATCGATCTTAATACCGTGTCACCATATAGCTGTCATCTCATCCTCCTCGTTCATTCAAATATTAATTATGGTTATCGGCCCCACCCCTTTTCCACTCCCTTTCATCACTCTAACAACAACTTTTTCACTTCACCAACAGCAAAAACAACAACAACAACAATAACATCTATTACAAACAATAACTACGACAACAACAGACCGTTTCACATCAACAGAAGTAGCATTTTCAATTAATTTTTGCAGCTTTATTTCTCCATTTGATTTTAACTGAGCAAACAAAATTTTATGGATTACAAATTATTTTACCTAATTAATTAAGAGTGCTGATGATAATTGCAATGAAATAATTACGACATATATATTTCAAAAATTGTTATGTTTACTATTTTTGTTGGCTTTTGAAAAAAAAAAAAATGGAATTTTATCAATTTGAAAGTTTCCACCGTTGTAAAATCTTTTGCTACATTTATTTCATAAATTTAATCATAAAAGCATCACAAATATTTTAAAAGTTTGCCAGTTCACTTTTATTTCTGTTATTCTCACCTATTCTCTCAATCTTTTCCGTCCTCCTATTCAATATCTCTATTTCAAATCTAGCACGTTAATTCAATGGCAAGACTTTTTGTTTTGTCCATAAACATTTTTGATTAAAAATTAAAAATTAACTTACCAAAAGGAAATGGAGTTGAGCGATTATCATTGGTGGCTGGTATTGTTTTTGATTGATTAAAGAACGTATTTGGCGCGTGGAATGATGAATGGCCAGGTGATTGTGACCAATAGGTAAAATCTCTTCGAAGCATTGTGTGAGCTTTTTGGTATTTCAAATGCTTTTCAATTAAAAATGTTCCTTGTAAGATTTTGCTCGCCCGTGAACAGCCACAAATTTCACAAAATTTTGCGAGTGCTTTAACAAATGCTAAAAAATGAAATGTTCAAATTTTAGTTTTTATCATTCATAAATTAAAATCAATCTAACAAAGCGATTATTTAAACAACTGGTATTGAAAAATTATGGTGCGAAAAAAGATTTTCTAACTTTTATAAGTTAGTATCAGAGACTATTCTTGTCATCATTCCTGTGATTCACCTTATAGAGCTTAGCAAGCTTTTATCGTGACAGCCTGATATTTAGGCTGTAGGTTTCGGTTGGAACACTTTACTTAGATGGTTTTACAAACAGGATAACTGACCCAGATTTCCTTAAAGGTTTTTCCGTCAACTAGGATGATTGCCTGAAGGTCAACGAACTCATCCTGGCCATTACTTGACCCCACGATAATCAGAGTAGCATAGAAAATCCTGCCCCAGATGCACATCACCCTATAACCTGTCCGGGATCTCGCGGGAGCACACTTGGCTTTACCCTCCATGGCACAGATGGTTGAATCATAAATGAAATGATGAAGAAATATCAGGCTACCAACCCACTGTTATCGCCATCAGCAACCCCATGATTAAATAAAATTTCAATGGAAACGACAAATACAAGTAGTACTCTTTAAATAATAACTGAAAGTTGAAAAAAATCGCTTAAATCCAAATTAAATGAAGAAAATTTATTTAAATTGAATTAATTAGCAAAGGGTGAATATTAAAAATTTATCAACGACTTTGTTTAGTTCCTTCCTTCTCATTTCCTGAAATGAGATAGAAAAAAATTTGTATATTTGAATTTCGGCAAATTTGGATGAAATTTTATTCAAATTATTTCAACATAAATAACATTTTCACATTGTCATTTCTTTAAAAAAGGTAAAATTTTCAAAGCTTGCAAATTTATAATTTCACATGCTAATTTGCTTAATTTTGAAATCAAATTTTGCTACGGAATGTTAATTATTTTACAGAATAAGTACCAGTGAACTATCGAACAATCCTATGTTATGATAATATTGATAAGAGTGATAATACTGAACTCTTTGTGTCAGTTAGCTAATTCATCAAAAAAATTGAAAAATTGGAATATTTAAATCCTAATTTTAAAAATGAAAAAAAATACTTTATATATTTCATTTCTTCTCCAAGTGAGAAAAGAAAGAAAGAAAAAAACCATAAAAAGTGGAGAAGGAAAGAATGAATAATCAAAAAAAAAAAAAGAAGGAAATAATTGATTTTTTCAATTCCAATTAATTCATTTTTTCAATTCCAACTTAGCAAACAAATACAATAAACAAAATTTGGAATGAATGAAAAATGGAGAACGGTATGAGTGAGAAAGGTAAACGAATCAATTCCTAATTAGCAATCAACCATATCCGAGAAATCTGCCGATCGATAATTTCTTCTTTTCTTCCATCAAAAAAATTTGTTCATTTGTAATTCAAATTTTTTTTTTTTTAAAAAGTTCAGAAGAAAAAAATTTAATTTTTTTTTTTTTTGTTTATTTATATATTTATTTTCTTCAAACAAAAATTTCTTTAAAAAGCTAAAAAATTTTCTTTTTATCAATTTCTTCATTTTTAATTTTTTGAAAATGAAAGAAAAAATACTTTTAAAAAACTTCTACTTTAAATTGTTGCATGTAATAAAAAAAAGTGAAATTAAAAAAAAAAAACTTTTAGCAAAATTTTCAATTATAATTTTGATTTCAAAAACTTAATTGGAAATAATTTGTCCTCCAAACATTTTCCTTTCTGCAACAATAACAACAACAATAACACCCATAAATTCATTAAATATCAAACCAAATAAATTGCTATTTGGTTTATTCAATACAAAATCAAAATATTTATAATCAATTATCAGTTAATTTGGCATTGTGTCTAAACAAATTACAAATTATATTTTTACTGACAGCAAGATCAGATAAACAACGAAAAAAATGGCAATTAGTAAAGTAATTTGCACTTATCAGGTGATATGCTAATTATCATCAATCTCCAATTGGCATTGTGTCCAATTCAGTAAACCAAGACCTTTTTCATTAGCATGAAATGTCAAGTTTTGAATAATTGTAGCGCAGGAAATAATCCTTAGAAGAAATTTTAAGCAATTTCAATTGGGACCTTCAATTTATTGGATATCTTTTTGACAACATTAGCAATTGATACACATGAAATTTGGTTGAGTAATTTCAAAATTAAAAGGATTGAAAAAAATTTTCAAGAAATGAAAGGTTTAAGTAGAAAATGAACTAAGCTGGCAAATTTACTAAAAAAATCAAAAAAAAAAGAGAGACAGTTTAACTGACTTATTGAACTGATTGATTGAGAAATAAAATTATGATCTGAACATTTGAAATTTAAAAATGAAAAAAAAAAATTTGCAATTCCCATGAACTCTATTCCTCATTCATATGACAATTGGTGGTTTAAAAAAAAAAAGTTTCATTATCAGTAAAAGAGGTAAAGAAATTGAGGGATCGGATGAATGGGAGGAAATGGGAAGCATTGTGAACAAGGTCATCTCGCTAAAGGTGTCCTTTCAAAGTCATAATTGGCAAATCAAGATATCTCTGCAACTTCTGCACTTGAATTTAAAAAATCAAAAAAATTTTAATAATTCTTCATTCTGGAATATAGCAAGAAACATTGAATTATTTTGTTCAAATCTTTAAACTTTTTTGATCAAACTTCATTACTTTACTTCTTTATATACCTGTTTAGGTTAATTTATGTGGTTATTCAAAATAAAATTTTGAAGTTTATGTATCATAAAGATATTACTCCCCTAACAATTTGGTTTTTTTTTTTTTTGTTTGGTTTTAGTGACTGAAGTTAAATTAGCTTAAATGATTTGCCAAAAAAATTTTTGAATTTGTCATAAATTCAATCAAATATTTTCTATTAATAATGAAAAGTTTTCAACTTTGCTGTAAGCGTGTTTTTCAGAAACGTTCACAAAAAAAGATATTCTTTAACATTTCAGAAAAAATAAATAAATAAAAATTAAACAAAAAGATCCGGTAGCTTGCCAAAAATTTGTTAGAACTTTAATTTCCGCTCCAGAAAGAATTATGATTTCATGAGGAATCTGGATGTGAACAGAACGATAAGTTTTTTACTTGAAAAAATATAAAGAGGCGTATATGTTTGTATACTAATATTTACCTGAATGGGTATTAAAATACTTGAAGCATTCATAGTGTTTCTGTGATTTTATAAATTTTTGAAAGAAAAAACGAAGTGGCAAAACCGGATGAATAATTGAACGGGTCGCAACTTAGCTTGATTGCTGAATTTTGCTTTTCCAATTTAATTTGGAACCACACACTGCCCAAATTTAATTTAATTAAATGAATTCCCATTCATTGATTATTATTCAATGAAAAACAAAAAACTGATTATCTTAAAAGGATATTAGCACAAATTAATTATATTTAAACACTTTTGACATTTCAAGTTTTCAGAAAAATTAAAGGGGAAAGAAAGTTGTAAGGTAAATACAGTTGATGAAAAACTATTGGATAGTAAAGTTACATTGATGACAAGAACAATTCGAGGCTGACATGTCACTGTGAATAATTTCGAAAGCAATATCAATTTTCACCTTCACCAGCCATAACAGTTAAAATTTAATAATTAATTTCAAATATTATGAACGATTTATTTTAATAACCAATTGTATTCATAATAAAATTCTTTGTTAGCGGATATCACTAATTTTGTTAGATGATAATTAGTTACAAAACATTTCAAGGAAAATATTAATTTTCTAATTTCATAATGTCAAACTGAAATTAGATCGTCAAATAATGATAATTGGCATTGGTGAAAAATTCAAGCTCATCATTTTGCATGAACATCTGATAATATAAAATGGATGAATGATCAGGTATTTAAAATATTCAAACTCAAATTTAGCTTCAGATTAATGCATCTAAGGAAAGTGGTGAACATTGAACCTGAAGTAATAACTAAAAATTTCACTTTTCAAATTTTCTGATGAGAACTTAAATTTAAAATATTTCCGTAAGATAATGATAATCAGGATTGACGAAATTTAAGTTCACCATTTTGTATGAAACACTATGAATTTCATGCAATTTAATGACACGCTTGACTGATAAGGTGAAACAAATGGATAACTGGCCATGAAATTTTTCAAAGAAAAATTCAACTTTAAAAATTTTACAATTTCAAATTTAACTCACAATTCAAGCATCTGATGAAAGAATTAACCTAAAACCAGTCGTCATTAATCAATCCAATTCGTTGAGCAAGCAAGTAGCTACCTAATGTTGCAAAGAAAAATTGAACTTTTTAAATTTCACTCTTTGAATATTCATTTGAAATTATGCAAAATGCAAATGGCAGTAATTGAATATTATCCAATTCACCTGATCAGATTACTTGGTCAACTTATAAATGATTATCATTCTTAATAATCTTTATCATTTTAAATAATTAGGATACATCCAGAAAATTGCTTGCTTAATTTATAAGATTTTTTGCTTCTACTAAAATGCCGGGTTGGCAGATTGAATGATGAAGTTTTCAAAATAACACATTTAACATATGCTAGTTGACAACCATAACGTTCAGCCGAAAAAAATTTTTTTTCCATTAATTAATTAATTAAAAGTTGTTAAAATGAAACTGCGACATTTACAACCACTTGCATCGCTTTGTTGCATTAAATCGTAAATTATGTTCAAACACAATTTGATTAACGATTCAACAAATATTCCTACCGTAATGCAAAATGTTTTGCGTTGGAATTTTTCTTTTTCATTCTTTTTCTTTTTCCTTTCGTTTCGATCTAACATGAATATTTTAAAAATGCCAAATATTTCTTTTCAGAATTTGTAATTATAAAAACAAAATTTTGAGCAGTAAAATGGAGAAAAAAAATTTTTATTTTTTTTTTTTGAATATTTAGAAATAATTTATCGAGAATATATCATCTCTGATATGACTTTGATATAAAAAAATTATTAATTTAAATATTTTGGGAATAGAAATAGTGAAAAGTTCGACAATAGTAATAATAATAATAATAAATGACATTTCTAATGATAACTTTGGGAGAGAGAAGCAAGCATGATAATTTTGTTAATGCTAATGCCATTATCATCATTATCTTTGTGTCAATGATTGACCTCAAATGCAGAATTAGCACTGGCAATGTGGCAGTATCGGAACTTGCAACATTATTACAGATGTACATTGCGCTACTTCTTTGATAACAATTGATTTTTTTCGAAATCCAAATATTCAAGTGAGTATCGAAAAATTCAGCGAAAACTGATTAAAAGCATAAAATTTCCTTCATCGTCGCTTTAAGCAGTCAATTTACAGCAAACGGAAACTTCAAAATGTACCTGTAAATAATTAATGAACAAAAAATTTTATAACAGATTTGATGCAGAGTTAGATGAAGTTATTGGAGAGAAGAATGAAATGAAAATGAGACAGTCGAGGGATAAGGTATAATTGTAAAAGGTCGATTTTACAGGTACAATTACCTTGCATTGATAAACAATACATATGAATAATGGAAGCCGATATAGCGATGCAAGGCCATTTCAGGTGAACAGAGGTAAAAGTGCTGAAATGGCGACAGATATGATGACAGAGGAATGGATTTAAAGAGGGGTTGACAAGATTTGAATATACAATGGCCGTACATGAGTGATTGCTCAATGTAAATTGAAAAGATCTGCAAGGATAAAAAGATACAAATATATTTGCAATTGATCTCGTCGAGAGTCACCAAAGGTCACATACTCAACGATTTGTTTCAGAACATATCCTTGAGCATCGCTGTTTTAATTGCTGCAGTTAAAAATATGAATTTATAATAATTTACGATGAAAAATGAAGAAATTGATATTTATTATTTCGATTCCGTTATTTCTTTAAAAATTCGTATTTAATTAATTTTGTGAGAAATTTATCTTTAAAAATAAATTTTTAATCATAACAATTGGAAATATTAATAAGAATTACATTTTTTTTTTTGCACAATATGGTATTTCAGACATTTATTTTATTAATTAATTTTATTAATAATTAAGTAATCTTACACTTTAACTAATTGAATGATAAACATATCGTTGAAGATATCTCTGTTGGCTTGTTATAAATTTAACATAATATTGAATAATAAAAAAATATTTTAAAGAGATTTTTTATCCTCCAGAGGAAAAAATAATTCCGATTTTAATTACTTTAACTAATTTAAGAATTGTGTGATTGTCCTTGATGTCACTTTGATCAGTTGAATGATAAGCATATCACGGAAATCGTTAAGGATTTCTAATTATTGTTGCAATTGAAAATGATAAAAAATTGAATTTTTCGTACTATAAAATTAGCAGCAAAACAAAATGAATTAACATCTAATTAATTGATTATATTAAAATTAAATGCCCTAAAGAATGGTTTTGTAATACTATACTCGGTTATCAAATACGTGATATAATGAGTAGAATGAAATTAAATAAAACTATTTTATTGCTTCATCGTTGATATTAACCTTTTCATTACGTTCAAATGGAAAATAATTTTTTACGTAAATTTCGTAATTAGAAATACGCGAAGTTAACTTTGGCACATATTTCCATGCAAAATTATGCTTATTAATTGAAATTAGGCAAGCGCATTGTCTTAAAACAATTTTCAACTATTAAATAAAGATATAACCAATTAATTACGAAAAACAATAGTAGAAGTAAAATGAATTTACCTCATTGTTTGATTTAGTAAACAATGAGGTAAAATATTTTGGTAATATATGCAACAAGTTCATTTCAATCGTTGTTTAATTAACAAATTAATCAGAAAATTAATGAATAAGTTCAAAATCAATTATCAAGTTGCGAACTTTAATAGATATCCACTTTTCAAATTATATTTTGTTACTTTTTTTTTATTTTTCATTCATTCAAATTTAATTTAAATGAAACGATTAGTTTTGATTTGTTAAATCGAAATCGATCACTGAAGTTTAAATTGCCAATTGCACTGATCAGGGATGCTGATAGTATAATGATAATGAGGATTAATTGCCATCGCACAAAAGTCAGATATTAATTCATTTTTTTAAAATAAGTGAAATTAGCTGCCTCCATTCATTAATTAGAGCTGCAATTGCTGAAGAAAACGATATCAGTCAAAACATTAATTTCTTAACGCAACGCGAATACAAATGAAAATAAATGAATTAAGAAGGGAAATACAAATTAGTAAATTTTGGAGTTAAAAATATTGTTATGAATTTTTTTAAGAATGAAATGGAATTACAGAAATTTTTTTAAATTCCCAATTTAGCCAAAAATGAATGTACTGGTAGAATTTAAATCAAACTTTCTGATTGAAAAAACCAAATATAATTTCATCTTATATTTTTCCTGCAAAACTGTAATTGCTGAAAACAATGATTAAATGAAAATGAAACAGAGAAATATTGCTGAATTATCATTATCAGTATAACTGAAATTTGTCAGCTTCACTTCGGTAAGTTAAAATTTGTTATCTTCTAATCAATGATTCATACTTGCAAAGAGTGATGACTCATCAAATAGTTAAATGTAATCAATGCAACAATCTTCACTAATAATTGCCATATCAGTCATGCATTGCGAAATTATCAGCAGGAACATTTTATCAATAATAATTTTAACAAAATATATCGATCCGTCCAATCCCTTAATGTCGGCATTAATGGGGAAATGTTGTCCTGTACCACTAGTGCTAATTTCATTAAGATTCGGTTAAAATTAAATTTGATAAAATGTTGATAAGCTAAGAAATGTAACGAAATGTTTGAATGGATGAATGGAGGAAAAGGAGAATGAGAAGCTGGAAGGGATGGAGAAAGAAAAGGAGAAAAAATAAAAGATAATGAGAATGAACAGTTTTGGAGAAAGAGAGAAAATAAAACAAGGAGAGGAAGAGAGAAGGACGATGACGATGCTGTAAATTATAAATACGGTAAGCGTTGCGATATTTTATTCGACGTTGAAATATGTCATATCATGCCATTGGCATTGTTATGATGATGATGCAGGTGTAGTAATAGTGGTAGTAGAAGAGGAAAGAGAAGAAAAAAACAAAAATGAATGCAAAAATCTCTTTGAATGTAAAAATTTGAAAAAAAATTGGAAAGTTCAAATTTATGCAATGATTATTTGGTAAATTAAACCAAATCATATATGTAAAAAAAATTTTTTTTTTTTGGTACACTTTGATGAGTTTTTTTATTTTGCACGTTTCATCAAATACTTCCATTGAAAATTTAAATTAAACTATCCAGTGAAAAATTGTTAACTAATAGTAATTGTTGTAAGTTGGGTAAAATGGAAAAATAAATAAAATTACTGCGGTAAAGTTTATGCAAGTTTGATTTCATTTCACATTGAATGTTGACTACATTTTTTCGACATTATGCTTCAAAATGATGGGTTAAATAAGTGACCTATAACAATAAGCCCTTATAAATCATTGATAAGTGTGATTATGAATACATGTGTAAATACAAACCAAACAGTGATACATATTGATAAATATCATGAAATTACTCCGTATTCTTAGAGTTTGACCTTTTGCAACGAACATTGCAACATTTTTCGGGATAATCAAATGATTAGTTTGCTTACACAAGAAGCTTAAGGTTGAAAATTCCAGGTTGTTGCAAATACCCTATCTTTCAAAATTTGATGTAATCCAATCTGATGTCATTTTCAAATGTCACGACCATTCTTGTAATTACGTAACAAATCAAGGAGAAAATGATTATCGCACTTTGGTCTAATTGTTATTGGTTGTGGTGATTATCAATTAACAGTCATGATAATTAGTGGTACAAATATCAATACGATATCATATTACCAATTTCTCTATAGCAATTTTTAGCATAATTATTTATAAGTTATCATTTGTTACTGTCATTGCAGCTGTTATGATTATTATTATCATTATCATCATCACTGCTATGATAATTGCAATCATCATAATTATCTCTATTATTTTCCTGCTACTACCCTTATTATTTTTGTAATTATCATTGCTATCATGATAATCATTATCATAATCACCACTATTCTCACCTCATTATCATCCTTATCTTTATCATTACTATCATTCATGTTTGTACCATCGTCATCTTCATAACTATCATTATATTCCTTATCTTTATCCTTATCATTATCATCAAGAATAGATAATATCCAACAAATCTTGCGTATGCATTATTGTGAACCATTGCTCGATGTTATATCACTGTAGAAGTAATGGAATTAAAAAATTAACTTAAGGAAATTACATGATCGAATTAATTGATCGATTCATCGATCTTCGAACGGGCGGAATAGCAAATAATGTAAGATATATAAAAATCCTTGCACTTTCTTGAGCATTCCAATATACTACCGTAATACATTCATTTCTGAGATAGAAAGAAACAGAAGGGATTGGGAGAGAGAGAGAGAGAAGGGGGAAGAGGGAAATAGATTTCTTATTGTCAAAATAGTTTGATGAAATAGTTAAACTTTCAAAATTCTGTCTTAAATATCCATCTTTGGTGTTCGAATAATAATAGGATGAATTGCAAGTTTTGGAATCGTAAACTGTCGCAGAATCGGATTAAAGGATAGGTGTCTAAGTTTCTTCCAAATTATTTACGCTTTAAATTTAGATGGCGAAGATGACTTTTCATTAATTTCATTTTGCACAGTAAAAAGGAAATAATCAACCTTAGATAACATGCAATTTCCAAGACAAAGTTCATGTTAAATTTAGAGAGAGTAATAACTATAAAATTTAATGTTAAAATCAGTTAAAATAAAATGAAATCATAAATGAGAACTGGGGTGATGATTTCCTGCAATATTTCACTGCTTTCACTGAGCAGGTGCTAATGCAATAATTTTCCAGAATTTTTATCAAAAAAGTTTTACAATAACTTTTGTCTGTGCAAAGTTTCAATTTTCATTAAAAAAAAATAAATTAAAATGACCAATGATATAATTATCAAACTCATTTAAGTTTTTATTTCAATAAATGCAATTACAAAAAGCACGTAAATTTGAATTATTGGAAAATCAGTGAAATTTTAGTTAAAAGAATTAACTACCAGCATTTAAAAAAATTTTCAATTTCAATTGACTTCTCAAAAATTTCTATCAAAACTTAAAAAAAAACGAGGATAACAAATAATGATATTATTCCAGTAGTAAACTTTTTTGCTTTACAAATGAAGGACAAAGGAAGAGAGAAGGAGAGAGTGAGGGAAAGAAAAAAAAAAAAAAAAATTCGAAAGCACGAAAATTTGTGAAGCAATTTTTCTTAGAACTGGCGATCATAGGACAACTGAAATAAGCAAATTCTGAAATCAGAGGTAAAAAAGCTGCGAAATTATTATGAATGAAGAAATGAGTGGGCGTTTGTGAAAAAAATGACAGTTTTGAATGAAAGAACCAAAGGATGACCGTGAACACTTCCGGTACAGCCATATAACGATATGTTTGGCTACCTCCATATATTGCATACATCATTTTTGACATCTTTTTTCATATTTTAAATTAAGGATAGATAGCAAAATAGATAGTGTAAATTAGAAATTATATTTGGTGATATTCTCATTTTATATTGGGTATATGTACTGCATACCTTAAATTGTGTGCGAAGTATAAGTACTGCATACCGTATGTTTTATGTGAAGTATACGTACTCTATACCGTATATTGTATGTGAATTATACGTACTCTATACCGTATGTTGTATGTGAAGTATACGTACTCTATACCGTATATTATATGTGAAGTATACGTACTGTATACGGTATATTTTATATGAAGTATATGTGCTGACCTGTATACCGTAATTCCCTATTATGTTTTATATTAGATCTATGCACTGATATCGCATATTTTACACTGAGCATACGTACTGTATATTTTATATCTTATTTCAGGTATACGTTGTTCAACAAATGAGTTAGGGTACTATACCTGAGCATACTCTGCACCGTGTATTTCCGATATCTGTAGTGCCATCAGAAATCATAAAGTAAGTACCATATTTGGAGATACTGCATACCGTACAATTTATATTAGGCATATTTAGATCATTACATATTATATTTTGAATGCCGAAATTTCCGCAAAATGTTGTAAAAAATATTTAGTAGAAAACTTAAAAAAAATCATAAATTATTGGTGAAAATTTCAGCTGCAGGAATTTCATTTGCCATGAAATATACATTTGATGAGACTGATTTTTTTTTTAAATTTGACGAAACTAATATGAAAGTTATTTAAATTCGCAAAAAAAATAAATAAGATAAATTTCAATTTAGGATATGTGAAGATACGTAAACTTCATTGTTTTGATGGATATTTTGGTGAAATTTGATAGTAAATAATTTTTTGCAGATTGATAGATAACCAACTTGTCAATAAGGTCCAAATTGAATTAAAAACAAAACAAAAAGAATTTTTAAAATTTAAAGAATAAGCTGAAAATATAGCAAATATTCATTTCTTCAAGTTGCATGAAATTTCAACTACCAGAAAAAATTCATAGGATGAAATTAAATTTTTTTATTTATTAAGAAAAACCGAAGAACAATTCCATAAATACTCAATTACAAACGTTTCAATATTTTTAGTATTTGTTAATTCATTCAATTTCATTTTCTTTCCAAAAAAAAATTAGAGCTTGAAATTGAATGATTGATGAAATTAACAAGGAGAGGGAAGGGAAAGAAAAAATGAAAGAATTCTGAAAAAAGAGAAAAAGAAAATTAAAAGATGAAGATGTTCAATTGTGCAGAGAAAAAAAGGACAAGAAATATAAAATAAAGGGAAATTAGTAAAACATTGAAGGCAAAATTTATAGAAAAATAAAATTTATAGAAAAATAAAATTTATGAAAATATAATATTAACAAAGATATTATATGTACTGTTTGAAACAACAAAAGCAGTACAAAATAAAATGGTGGAAAAATGGGTTATAAATATATTTTGATGCTTTTCCTCGTGATAAGTTTAAAGTGTAAATTGTAAAGGATTAATAAGCTACATTTAAAAACAAAAAAAAAGTTTTTTTTAAAATTGTTTCAAGTTTCTCTTAAATCATTTAATGGTATTGTACCTTCTCATATCACAACTGTATTTATGTAGCGCTGCATGCATGTGTGTGTATGTGTGTGTGTGTGTGTGTGTGTGTGTGTGTGTGTATGCATGTATGTATGTTTGTAACTATGTTTGCAAACATCAGTTTAATTCATTTTAGTTCTAGTTTCTTTTTTTGGTCCAATAACAGTGGAAATTTGTCATTAATTTTGGTAGAAAGTACAATTAATTAGTTAATTATACTTTGTTTAGCACATACCACTCCTACCATCCATTTCTTTGTTCATTCAATTGACCCAACAGCAAATAGGTCAGACCTCTAGTATATTCAATATATTCCACTGCTTTCTTACTTAAATTGACAAATTTTAAATAATTTCAATAAATTTTCGACGGCTTTCTCGATCGATCATTCATTGTTGTAAAACAATAAAAACTTTTGGTGACTTAAGATAGAAATGAACGGCAGAAGAGAAGGAGTCGGATGGAAATGAAGGTAAATGACATGAATAGAAAGAATTGATAGGGAATAAAAGGAATTTATAGGGAATAGAAGGAATTGAAAAGAAGTGAATAGAAGGAAATAAGCAGAAGTGAAAACAAATGGAAGAAAATGCGTAGAAATGGAAAAAAAAAAACGAAGGGAACTGAAAAGTAATGGAAGATAATAAAAGTAATTGAGATAGAATGGTTTGGAAAGAAATGGAAGGAAACGAAAGGAATTGAAACGAAATGGAAGGAAATGGAAAAGTGTGAATCGGAATAGAATTAAATACTACCATTGCCTTGCAGCTGCACTTTAGCAAGCTTTCTCACGCAGTAATGTCTACAAAGCTTTTGCCTCATTACATATTTAGTAGATTTTCGAATATTAAAAAATAAACATTATAAAGAAAACAATTGTAATGATTAGTTTGGTAGGAAAATACTTGAAAACGATTCTCGGAAATTAAGAAATTTTTCAAAAATTAAATTAGTCAATATAGGACAAAATTTCAATTGTAAATTATTATAATTATAATTGTAAATTTGAAAAAATGACGATAATTGCTATTCAGATCCATGGATCATCTACACTTAACTCTTAATTAAAAGAATGGGTAATTCCGTGTCATCATGTCCTACCGCATGAACAATCCTTGTTGTTCAGAAACAGCGAAGGATGACAATAGCAGGAATGATGAACGGGAATTTTGAATTAAATGAGACAGGCACTAATTTAAAATTAAATTTAAATCGATGAACTTGCTAATAAAATTCGATCATATTTTAAATCTGAACATAATTACCTCATTTCTGGCATTCTCTTCCTTTTTTTGATATTCTGTCGACCACTTTTTCTTCACTTTCCTTTGAATATTTAAAAATTTCATTACTGTAAGAATAATTTGAAACTATGCTTTTGAATGGGAATTCCGGAAAATTTTCGCAATTTTATTAAATGAAATTGAACCTTAAATGCCAAAAACAAGTATGGAAATATTTTTAAATCTCAGATGTAATGAAATTATTCCCCACTCACAACTGCTGAAATTTTAATAAAATTTAAAAAAAATTTTGAAATTAAAAATTGGTAATTTACTTATGATATTGTTAAATTACTGCGATACAAATGGCACTTAATAAAGATAATTATCGAAACAAATCAGATTTGACAATACTATAAGCTTCATTGAAAAAGGAAAATTTACAATGAAGCTTAATTGGACAAACGATGAGAACACCCATTCAATTCAAAAATTTCATAATCTATATACACACACACACACACACACAC
>JABVXS010001235.1:0-16808 GCA_013365335.1 Madathamugadia hiepei | reverse complement strand
GGCAAGTGTGGGTATATTGCTCTGATAACAAAGAAATGACGAAATGTTGGACTATCGGTTGAGACAATGTCGACTGGAGCTCTTTGTTTGAAGTCCTGTACACGAAGCACATCTCCGATAGATTTCATTTACAAGCAAGGAGATAACTCCCTCCCTGCTTCTCGCATTTCCAGCGACAACTATAATATTCTAGCCTTAAACAGTTGACCCGTAAATAATATAATGGTATTTTCTTAAATGAACAAACAATATATCATTGATATAATTTCAGTGAAATGCAAAGTTTTTTTCCTTAAAAATTAAAATAAAATCTCCAATTCTATGAGGAAATTCTAATTTTATATTTATATTTGAATGTGGAAAGCATTCGCAATCCAGGAATTCATGCAAAATTAACCGGAATTACCATCATGCAATTGATTTTGGAATGGTACCGCAATGGTAGCAAACAGTAACGATAGTAATAAAATGAAAAAATGTGTGCGCGTAAGCAAAAATCACAATCGTATAATTGATTAAAGAAAAGAATTGACCATTGATAAAATTTTCGAAAACATTGAAATGTATCAGAAGTACTGAAAACATTTCAAACATTCAAAAAGCATACGGCAAAAGGCATTGAAGATAGAAGTTTTTCAAAGAAAAGATTCAGGAAATAGGCTCACAAAAAAATATACAAATTTCCACATCACTCATGTTTTCAGATGCTTTAACATTCCGCTAATTGAACAGAAATTAATTGGGTGTAATTTTTGGCAACTTCAATTTAAGGCAGTAACAGATGTCATTTTTACATGGAAGAAGGGTTTCATAAGGTTTCTGTGATGCCAACACAAGGGATAAAGAATGCAGGCGAAAGTAGATGGCATAATCACATTGGCGTTAAATAAGTACGCTAAAAAAGATAGCATTAAAAAACAAAATTGGTGAAATGAGAGCTAGCTAAGAAATGTACCTCGCAGAAATTTTTCTCAGCATAACTCAACTTACATATGTTTCAGGAAGCCGGTCATTCTTGACAGCAGTGTTTGGATCAAACATTTAATTAGTTTTTTTTTTTTTGCAGAGGAGTGTCGCTTATCCAAGTACTTGAAGGTGCTAAGGTATAATGCCAGAGAGACTTAGCATCTTTAAGACTTAGTACCCCAGCACCTCCAAGCACTTGGATAAAGCGCGTTCATCGACGATCAATTAGATTGTGATCACCACTGAAAATTTTTAAAATTCCATTAACTGTGGAAAATTCCAATTCTTTTTTATAGATTACCTGTAACCTGAATTTTGGGTAAGATGCTACTCATAATCCCACCTTACCACACAAATTGAAAGAGATAATTCTTATCATCAAAAGTGTTCCTAGCAAATACAACTAAGCTCCGAGAACAGCATCAGTTCAGCATCTTCTAAGCGCAGTAAACACGGACTACCGCTCAAATACACTTCAAATTTTCCATCTCTGCCACCTTCCCTCCAGCAGATATTTCCGTTTGCAACCAAATCCGCAGAAGTGCCCCAGCATACACTCCCAAATCAAATGTCAAGAAATTCACAAAAGAATTCATACTAATGAAGGAGCAGTAGTATGCACAATATAAACATGTGCCAGTGACCAATCAATTAAAATATTACTGAAACCCCCAATAATATGATTCTTCAACTTTCACTAAATTTTTTTGCAGGACACATGCTACAGCAGTCTTTCGTCAATTATTAAGACTCCATCACTTGAAATGAACATAGTATATGATGGAAGATATAAAAAGTGAATTTTTTTTAAAGTTTTTACAAGAGTATTATCGTTTCACGGAAACAAACAATCAAGATCAAAAAACAGCAAACCAAAGTGGAACCGGGGAGAGGGTAAGCGGCAATCACAACTTATGATCTAAAATAAAAAAAATGCCTAATACATGAAGATTTCCAAACCTTCAATAAACTTAATTTTGGAACTTCATTCAGTAGCAAAAACTAAATCTGAAAAAAATTAAAGAATTTGAAGCTGAAACAATTAAAATCCCAAAACTGTGGGTGACAAACACTTCATCATAACATATGGAATCTTGAACTTGAAAGTATATTTTGCACAGAAATACACCCTTCAACAGGAAATAACATCGTATATCGATGCAACAAAAAACAGAAAATGAAAATTCTACAACTCCCACTTTGAAAAAAAAATATTAACGGAAAATGGAATGCAGTGTTTTAGAAACACAGCCACACATGTTACTCATCTTTTTCATAACTTGAATCATCACTATGGAAAGCACCTTCGTCATCACTCCAATCTATTATTCCCTCATTATTTCGTATTTCTGCATCTTGTACTACCTAAATAAAGAGATCTAGAAATCATAACAGTGCGTGATTTTTAATAAATGTTTTGATGAAAATTTTCAATCATGAAACAAATTATATGAATAATTCGTTCAGTGATAAGTACATTGATTTGAAATAATTCTAACAAAAAAATTAAGGAATTCTGGGCGTAAAAAAAACTTACTTCAGGTTGCGATTGAACAGTACTTCCAACAATGTCTGGCTCTCCATTTAAAGGAACAATATCTGGTCGAGCACGGTCGCGTACAATGTCTGGGCCCGATACTGTATCCATCACATTCCTCTGAAAATAAGATATCAAAGACATTTATCCTAAATAAAACTTATCTCAAAATACATCCTATTAATGAAGAAGCCTACTTTGCTTCCTTTTTTTAGGCTAGCAATCGCAACCTAATATACTCATCTTAATACTCATAGACAATCCAAAATAATTTGTTGGTGTTATATGGAAAAACAGTACCTCATCTTCGTCGCTATCATCAGTGACATCGGAATTTATGCCTATCTGAGCTTCAGACTTTGGTCTTGCGTAATTGTATGACCCTGGCAAACATTTGGAGGAATCGCTTGCCACAGCTGTCGAATTTTCTTGAAAACTTGTGGTTTTGGAAGATTTGTAAGGAAACGAAATTTGCGATGATGGACTAGTTGAAGTCGTAAGCAGTGCTGCTGGGGAAACCGGAACAGTTTGCGCATTTCCAGACAGCAAAGTTGAACCAGCTAGAGTATGGAATGCTTCCATATTGTCCACAGCAGTCCCTTCGTTTTTCAACAATTGCGCATTTCCATCTTCATGAAAGATTAAATGGCCTGAAACATGAACACATAATAGCTTTGAACACTTTTTCACTAACTTTGCAAGCATTTCATCAACCTGATTTCTCTGCTTCCACCATTTCCTCGAGGATATTACGCTGTGCATTAGCTGGTGGATGTACTGATGCTTTCGTTGGCAACTTAATTAATTCTTTGAGGAACTGTTCAGCTTTCAATGTTTCGTTGAAATCCGAGAAAAGATTTGGGTATTTTGACGGCTCCGCGAGACTTTCACCAATGTTCTGCAATATTGGAACAAATCATAAAGATGAGACCAAACCTTCAACAGGTAACCATGAAAAAAATTGAAAATGAAAAAACACAAGAAAAACCTTTCGTCCATCCACTATCTTCTGAGAAATCCTCGCTTTCCATAAGGTTACAATGCGATCAACCTGAAACATGAATTCCCTAGATCATGAACCACATCCAAAAAAGGATAGAAGCAGAATTGAAAGTATAGTTTTTTTATGTATAGTTTCACACTAACCTGAGATGGACAATATGTGCGTGCAAAAAATGCAGCCTCCGGAAGGCGGTCAGTTGAAATCAAAATTTCCAAACAACTATCCAAATCGCCGAGCAGAAGGTATGAAAGGAAAGACGAATTATGCTGTGCCGCAAGCTTTGCATTGGACGCCAACTTGGACAACTATAAAATAGGAATAAAGTTTCGATTTGTTCTGACGCTACACACTGACAGATCATAGTACACGTCGACATAAATAACTTATGTGACGCCTCTTCTTTATATTATTTCTTCCTCTTTTCTATTAATTTTGACATTCAGAAAACAAATCAGCAAACGTAAACCATAATAGGTAAACCTTAAGTGGTAACGACACCCAGTTTTAGGATGCATTACATTAATAACAGAAGAAAAACCGTTTGCCAGAACTACTAACTTGATGCACAAAAAAATTATTAAAAAATTCACGAAGAAAAAAAAATATTTCAAGAAACAAAATATACCAATGCAACAGATCCGGCTGATGTAGCTAACAATAATAATCCACCATAATCACGAGCCCGACCAAGACATTCGCCAGCTAGCATGAGTTCGCTTTCCAGTGTAGCTGCTTGAGAAAGCTGTCGCCATTTTTCCTCCGAATCGGCGGTTAAGGCAAGGTCATACGCTAGTTTCAAATCTCCAAGGGAAAGAGCAAGCTCGAAACGATGATCAGGATCTTGACTAACCACCAAAGCTTGCTTTCTGAATCCTTGTTTCTCGAGAAAGTGCGCCACACGAGTTCGATGATCACGCGGTATTAATGGCAACATCTTCAAAATTCGATACCAGTTACAAAAAAAGTTAAAATATTTGGAAAAAAAACCGAATATAATGTCTACATTTCGTAAAATACGGTTTCCATGATTTCACGCCTTAACTTCCAGAAGACTTACTGTATTTGCTGTGTCAAAATCTCGGCGCATGACTGCCGTCTGATATTCGAGCACTGACAGCAACAAACGATAGGAGACGATATTATGGTCTTTGTCACATAAGTACAGCCTGCTTTTCTTTGGAGTGTAACCCAGCTAAATCATGGAAGAAATAGGCAGTAGAGTGAATGATTTTGCAAGAAGAAAATGGTGCAAGATAAAAGCGTTTTTCTTTTAAACTTTGCCAAGAAATTGAAAGTCCATTAATTTTTGCTGCAATTTCTTTTATTATGCTTAAAATCATAATTCTAGAGCTCTTTAAAGTGAAAATTTCCTTCTTACTAAATAGAAAGGACGATCCATATGAGCAATAGTGACTATTTCTCCTCCAACATAATAGTTCAGACGATTTAAATCCGTCGTGAATATGAAGCAATCACCAATCCATATTGCTGTTTTAACACTTTCCTGTACTTCACCTAGAAGAGAGAGCAATTACTTCCATTGTTAAAACATCGGCTACAAAAGATGGAATTCACGAACAAGCTCTCAGTTTGACTTTAACAATTCTACTTTTTCAGAATAGATCAAAGTTGTTAAATGCCCGAATGCAAACACCCTTCAAATGGACTAATCACAAAGCAGTTAAATGAAACGTGGGCCATCTCAAAAACTAAATAATAAAATTATTTAGATTATTTATTACCAAAACTTGCATACCAATGACGTCGAAAGCATCTTCAATGCCATCTGCATCAACCGCCTTTGCATTTTCTACCGCTTCCTTATTATACTTCAATATGTAAAATGTATCGTCACTAGCAATCGCAACCTATAATATGTTTTGCATTCTTGCATGAGACTGACTCAGTATCACTTATTGCTTCAATCAAAAAAAGAAAAAGAAAAACAAAGATCAGCAAACCACGTAAAATGGACTGTTTCAAAATTTACCATTTCACCACTGTCAGACCAATAAACATGTTTGGCCGATATTTCTATCCGGCGGATCAAAGATCCTGTTTCCCAATCAAAAAAGCATAATGCATTCGTAGAGCGAGCAGCAACTAGTGGTCCACCTTCTATCCCTTCCATGATCAGATCAGGACGTAACGTGCGCACCTCCTGTAAGCCATAATTATAAATGCAAAAAAGTAAGCAACTTGGCGCAATCTTGCATTCAATAATTTAAAAAAAACCTTAAAATTTTTGAAAATCTTGATGGTTGATGCTGATTCACGGACTGCATATTCTGACGGATCAGTACTCCACACAAATTCTAAACCAGAGCCAAAAGCCTGGAACAGACAAAAACCTCAGACTAACAAAGATGGCTATGGATAAAAAACTTACTTATGGGAAAATTTTTTTGGAGACAATATCATATTAGCAACAGAATTATATTATTTGAAGAACCTTGTTGCGCAAAGCCATTGCAGTGTAAACAATATATTCACCATCACCACAAGCAACAACATAACGTCCGTTAGAATTATGAGCCAACATCTGGGGATATATTTCGCATGAACCTACATCTTTTATCGACAAAGAAATACGCTCACCATCTGGAATTAAAATAGAAAACGAAAAAATACAAAATTCGAAAAAACTACAATCATACCGAAAGTCTGAAGTTGGATTACAAATGACAGGCCAAGTGAATTTTGCCTGGTACCCACTAAAAATGAAAAAATTTCCGAGGGTTCACAAAACTGTCAAAATCCAACAGAAAACACGCAAACAGTGCGGAAAAATGAAAACATATGAAAACGAAAACACGATGGTAAAGACAGTGTAAGAACAAATCGATGAAATGAAAACTGATTCAAGCAAAATTTAATAGAACAGACTTTCTGATATGACAACCTTGTATCTGTTCCAGAGTGACATCATCAAGTGTTTTCAGATTGGCTTGTTGCATTTCAGAATGTTTAGCCCATAAGATCTTTCCACTAGAATCCATACTGACAGCTGGTTCTTCTCTACCCAATTTAACTGTTACCGAGCCTTCATCGTAACCGATAGCAATTGTATTTGAACCTCGTAAAGCGTGAATGCACCATACACGCTCAAGGCCATAATTGAGAGTCGTCTCCAACCTATACATGCATGAAAACATGGAATGACAAAGACTAACTTTGGTTGTCAACAACAATTTATGGAAGTGATGCATAGCAATACGATGGATATCACAACATACCTATACGTATTGGCATGCCATAGCCTAACTGTCGAATCTTCTGAACCAGTGATAACAACAGGTAACTCAGGGTGGAAGCAAACTGCTGACACATTTTGTGCATGTCCATCCAGAGTAGCAACACATGTTTTATTTTGGTAATCCCATATTTTAACAAGGCGATCATCTGCACCCGAAATCAAATATGGTCTATCACCACCATGATAATAATCAACACAATTCACACCTTTTTCATGACCTTCCAAAGTGAAATTCGCTGTACAGCTACCAAACTGCCAAACTTTTAGTGTCTTGTCAAGCGAAGCAGTTGCAAAAGTATTGTTGTCTTTTGGATTGATAACCAACTGCATTACATAGTGAGTATGGCCTGAAATGAGGTTATGGAAGCAATGAATCAAGTCAACATATCAAAAAAATACCCCTTCTTTGAACTATTTTCTGTCTTTGAGAAACAAAAAGTTACCATAACAGCCAACTTTTCCCTTCACTAAAACAAACCTTATAATCATTAAATGCAAAAAATTCAAAAAACGACCTTCAAAAGTTTGCTTCAAGCTCCATTTGTTATCCCAATCCCAAAGTTTGATAAGCATGTCATCACTAGAGGTAAGGACGAAAGGCTGCGATGGATGAACAGCAATAGAGCGCAAGTAATCAGAATGTGCTTCAAAATGGTGTACGCGTTCCAGTGTATTATAATTAAAAACACGGACATGCATATCATCCGACCCCGTGATTATCCAATTTTTGCGTGGAATAAATTTTGCACATCGCACTGGTAGTTCGCAGATCTGATACATTTCACCAATGAAACACCATATATTAAAAGAAGCATGACTAGCGTAATTCTCTCAAAACTATAAAAACTGTACAGATTAAAAACTCATAAAATTTAATTAAAAATTAAATTATACAATTTATGAATTCCGGAACATAAATCGGATGAAATATGAAAATTAATGATGCACTCCAGACTTCTGAATTCCAGAAAATATTAAGGATAAAAACCTCGAAAGACTTGACAAGCTGCTGATTTTCGTAATTCCATATATGAACGTTGCCGTTGTAAAGGGCCACAAGCATCCATGTTTCGACTGGATGTAAATCAACGCATTTTACACGATCTGATCTGGCCAACAATTTCTTTTTCACATCCAGTCGCAGAGGCATACTTCCAGGGAATTACGAATAATTATTTGCTTGTACCTTAAAATAATTTTACTATATCGAACAGAAAGTAAAATCAATGACGGTAACACCACACGAACTGAATCCTAAATACCTCACTCGCATCCTCTTCCACATACATCAACCGAAATGTTGAACAAATCAATTTTGCGGAAAAAAAAAAAGGAACGCTGAGTCGCCATTTCGCTTAGTGGATGTGGGCTACAGGGAGCAACTTAACTAATGGCAGCATCCTTTCATAGCAGTAATGCCTTCTGAATCTGCAGGGAATTGGCCCGTAGATAGGAGAATGAAAAATATTACGGAATGGTGGCACGCAGAATATAACATATAAGAGGTTAGAAGAACAGAAACAATGGAGGGAAGAAGGTTCTAGCTGAAGTGGACAGACGATCATTTTATGGTGATGACCACTGAAGTGGTTCCTGCGTGATCAAAACACTGTTAAATGAACAAACGAAAACCCTACCATCGGTTAGATAGGAACAGAGAATGTTACGATAGAACAGTAGTAACGTCAAAATGCGTCAGCACGTGATGGGTGCGAGAGCGAATTGCCAAAACATGAAGTGTGGATATGTTCGTTTGGATTGTTAAAACAGAATGGAGGAGAGTGACAGCAAGCGGGGCAGAGTGCATGGAAGCAACTGGCGTACGAGTGATCCGAGTGTCCGAGTGTGTGGGCTATTTGCACGTGGCATAAGCCAGTGGTTTTTTTTTTGGTATTCTGTCAATTAACGGAGGCGAAAATTTTGAAGAACATGACGTATAGTTAGAGAAATAATGTCCTGTGAAGTAGGTGTATGATTGGCTAATTTCCAAAAGTGTGAGTTGTGTTCTGGATGCTTTTTATGGATTTAGTTCCGTCTTCGGGGGGTATTTACCAGATTAATATTTAATTTTGGTTCTTCCGGTTGATTCTTACGTTTTTGGTCAGTCTGTTTCTTGCAATTTCTACAATAAATCTTGAAGACATTTCCATTTCCAGGTTTGAATTAAATAGTGGTAATATAGTTGGGACAAGTAATGGTCGACCGCTTAGGTTTGTCCTTTCAGCTTCTACTCGAAATTATCAGTAAGTAGAGTTGAATAAAACTAAGCTGGAGCGAGAAAATTTTTGCTGTATGTTTTGACTGGTTGTTCGGATACGCGGATGATATTATCATCCTTAAAAGCTAAAACTGTTTATTTAGAGTATTCAAGATTATACCTTAAACAACTTTGAATCTTACACAACTGTTGCCCGGAAATTGGGACTTAGTCAACAGGTTTCTTTAGCTGTTATCATTTTCAACTAATGTTTTCTTAGTTTTGTTCATTTATATCTTTTCATAATATGAAAATACTTGTTTTGTAGTAAATAGTGAAGTAAATACTCGCCGTATCTTAAATGTAGAGGCTTGCTTTGGAAGTACCGGCCAACAGTTGACAGCATATGGACGAGTTTTGGTCGGTGAAGGAGTATTAGTGAAAATGTGTAGGTATGTGTAGCCGTCGGAAAGTTAGATTGATTTATTCGCAGCTTAAGGTTGTCAAGTGTAGTTGTTTTTAGAAAGAAGCCTAAGCCTCGCCAGTTTTTTCTTTTCAATGATATTTTGGTTTATGGGAATATTTTAATCTCAAAAAGGCGTTATAACAAACAACATATAATTCCACTGGAGGAAGTGCAGTTGCAAGATCTTGAGGATGACGGTGGTAAAATGATTTTTTTATTCTTTCTTAACCGCATGCTTCATCCAAGTTCTGAATTGAAAAAGTTGTTTTATTAATGTAGTTATTTCCATGATTTCCAGCTATAAAGGAAAAAATACGCAGCATATGTTTCAGAGATCCGAATATTATTTTCGAAAATTAATATATGACTTCCGGTTGTTGTGTATGCAATAGTTTTGATTAGACTATTGTATTAAGATATGAAAAATGGTTGGCTTATTAAAACGAGGTTGAAGTCGTTCGCTGTTTTCGCAGCAACAACTACAGAGAAGAAGGAATGGATTTCACACATTGAACGTTGTGTGCGCGATATTCTAACCAGAGGTAGCAAATTTCCGAAAATCTTCTGCGTTACTTGTGCGATTCAATTAATTTGGGGTGTTAACTTTTGTCCCGTTAACTTGGAAAGTTGGTTTTCTTGGTGCAGTTCGTTTTTCATTTTTCCGGGTAGAAATATAAACATAGTGTTGGAGCCAGCTACATTAAATTTTTTCAGGAGGAAAAAAGCCTGCAACTGAACATGCTGCGGTTTGGGTACCTGATGGTGACGCAGCTAAATGCATGGCTTGTCAAAGAACGCAGTTCACCGTTATACAGCGCAGGGTATGCCCTGACATATCCAGTTTTAGCGTAGTAGCGTTTTTTACGACGATTTTAGTGCTTTCCAAATTTTTCTTTTTGGGAAAAAAGAAAACGCAATGTTTGTGTTTACAATGATATTCACTCTATTATCGATCACTCTTGCACAAGGTGGAATGGTGCTTGGACATTTGACTATATTAAAAAATATTCATTGATTGCTGTTGTTTCAAACCAGTGCTTAATCAGATAGTACTGATAAATTCTTTTTAGTTATGGGTAGGTGGAAGTAAAATTTGCAAAAAGATTTATTGAGAACTTGAGGGGATATGATCACGGGAGCACGACTTTGCATCTGAGTAGTTCAGTGTAATTTCAGCAGTTTTCAGCACCACTGCCGAGCATGTGGTAATGTCGTATGTGGTACTTGTTCTTCACACAGTTATCGTATTCCTGTAAGCAAAAGGCCTGTTCGCGTTTGTGACATCGTTAGTATTAATTTTTTTCATAATAAAAATTTCTTGTTTCAATTTTCTTCACTAATTATTTGTTCAATTAAGTGCTTCGCGAAATTTATTTCGAAGGATTCTGGGCACTCTAGCGCGGTTTCTTCTGAGCCGGCCATGTTAAACGATGGATCAAGTGATTCAGACGATGAGGATAAAAGCATTAATTACAGTCTACAGGTTCTTTGCTTTAAAACACTTTGGTTTAGGTTGCGAAATTTTGGTAGTTCTCATTCATTTTGATTCTGAATGCTAATTTTGGTACTTTTTTGAATTTTTCATCATCTGTCGTAATCTTAAATCCTCACTCAGACCTCTTAATTCTTTCAGCCCACTTTCTATAGTGAAATTGGCTATGAAGAGACAAAAAAGAGTGGAAATCCTTCGTGAAATAGTCATTCTTGAAATCCGAAACCACTCGTAATATGAGTATATACAATAGCAAGCATTATGGACGATTGCAAATTCTGATGATGGTGCCAAAGTCTTTTTTCACTCCTTGCATAAGGAATTATATCTGATTTCTGATGAATTTTGAAAAACTTTCCGTTTTTTTCATGAAATTTTACTCTCAGCTTGCACTGTTTTATCAACTCACACTTGTTTATTTGTGTATTTGTGCAGTACGATGACACTACTTGCACACTCTTTTGTATATTGCAGTGATTCTCGGCTGTAAACTAACCAATACTTTTAATAGATGGAAAAGGTCAATATCGTAGCCCGGTATGAACTGAAAGTAACTTTATATTAATTACATCATTTTTGTTGAACTTTTAGTGCGTATGATTGATTACTCAAAATGAAAAAAAAAAAAAATGGGAAATAGGATTTTTTTAATTGATATTCAGCTAGGATTGGAGTTTTTTATTTTTCCAATTTCATAAAAGAAAGATTCGCAAAAATTTTGCTGTTAGCTGAAAAGCCTTCAGGTTATTTTATAAAGAACTGTCAATTAGATATATTAAAGACGAATTGCTACTTGGTCAAAATTTTATGGGATTTCTAGTTTTGAACGTTGTTGTCTACTCTATTTTTTTTAATTTCTTGCAATCTCTTGCATTTCGATTCGTTCTCATTATGTAGGTAACTAATGTGGAATTTCACCTTTCTCACTTTTTCACTTGCATTGTTATGTCGATATCAACATTGTAGTTTTTGTAGGTATTCTAGCAACTATTATTTGAACAGATAAACAAAACTGGAATTTCTTTTCGAGCTACCAGGTTTTGTAATGAGCAGGGATTACCAAATCAATACAGAAATAAGGTATTAAGGTGATAATTACTTTCTCTGAAAATGAATAGCAACATTTGGTGGCTGCCAAATGGTAAATATAACAAAATAACGTTGTCAAATCAGATACAGACATGTCTTACTTCATATTGGCAATCTTGAGAATGGTGAAGTAATTACGTTGTTAAATCATTTTAGCCATTTAGCGTTCACTTTATTGTAGTATTTGCTGCTTATATATACATATTATTTTGGTTTCTCCTTTCTAAACGGTATAAAGCTCCTTTTTTTGGCGTGAAAATTTTTGCATGTAATTGAGCACCCTGTTTAGTTGCAATAATCAAATGAATAACAGGAGGGCGACACACTTCGCACTGTAGTTCAAATGGTGACTATGCAGTGGTTTTGCTACCGTTTGATATGTCACCTTTGTGTTTTAATTTACCGTTTGATATGCAATCCTTGTGCATGTAAGTTATATTTCATATGCATTCGTTAACTCCAAAATAAATGTTTTGTCTATATTTACTTGTTTTCTAAAAAAAAAGCACTGAATGAGATGTGGTTCAGTTTTGTTTTCTCGATGGCTTCCGGGTGATGTGCTTTTTTGGTTTAGATGCCGGAAATAAGTGGTAATTTGTGGGGAGGAACTCTTCTAGTAATGGCCCCATCAATTAGATTGTTTTTTGGCCTTTCACTACAATCCAGTTTTTTTTTTCCCCCATTAGACAATGAATTCATAAAATTTTTTGAGCGCAATAGATCCGATGCGATTGGATATGTTTGTTGAATTGAGGACGTGAAATTGTAGTAAGACGCGTGGAATGCTAATCATGCAAGAAGCGTAATTGTCATTTAATTAGAATTCACGGAGTTTTTCAACTCATCAAACACTGATTTCATCGTTGCAGTATTGCAAGTATACGATGGTAGCTATAACATAAACCTATGTTGAAGTGCACTTGTTGAAGATGGGCTGCAAATGTTTTGATGAGTGTCGAAGGCTAGTGACTAATTTCGAACTGACTGCTTCAGAAAAATGAAGAAGCTTTCAGAAATGTTTTTTTTTTTTTTGCCCTTGGAATGCTCCGCTTGGATAGAGTAGGGAAGCTTGTGAATAGAACAAACATACTGAACCGCTGTAGCTCATCATCATTTACATTTTTCATTACACTGCTAATTCAACCACGCAATATCTCAGCTTCATCCACCGATAGCTTCATCCTCCGCCTTTAGCCTAAGTTTAACCCTTTTTCTCAATCTCTCCTATCCCTTTCCAACTTTCAAAGAACAATTCAAATGAAATGAATGACAATGAGGAAGTCCTCGGGCTTTTCATTCGTGGATTTTTATATGTAGCTTTTGGATAAGGCATATTATTTTGATGTTCTCAGGAAGTATCTTGCGCTGTTGTTGCTGTCGAAATACATTTTATCGGTCGGAATTTTGATCTTATTGGGTATCAATAGAAATTACCGCAAAGTTCTTTCAAATTGTCTTCCTAAATCTCGAAATTGTTTGCATAAAAAATATGACCTAACTCTATGGTAATGGAAATTTCGGAAATCCAAATGCACTTCAGAAAATTTAGTGAAAATTTTTGCAATTATAAAAATGAAATGAGAAATTAAAAAAGTGAATTTATTGAAATTTCTAGTTTTGCTCTTTTATTCATTACTCTCTCGTAAGCTAAGATTTCTTCACATCAAACGTGACTGAATGAATCATTCATTTTTTTTTTCCATTGCTTCTTTTGCAATAATTGAAAGAGGTGCATGAAATTGAAAAGAAAATATTCTTGAAATGAATGAATGAAAAACTTCCTCGGCATTATTTTATTGATTAATTTTCTGAATGAAGCATGCAAGAGGACAAATGAGGTCATCATCTATTTCCATGTTGATATGTTGTTTGTCTGTTGTAAAAATTTCCTTCAAAACAAATAAACAATTTGTTTGTGATAAATGAAATCACCAAATTTTGCAAAAAAAAAAAAAATTTTTTTTTTTTTTTTAATGCATTCAGCTAAGTTTTGTTAAAAATTACATAGTGCAACTGCTATTGGGTGAATTTGATTAGCATGAAGTTCGAAATAAGCTATTCGATGATGCTTTCCTTCAATTTATTCCTCTTTGTAGTAAGAACGAATAGTCTCAATGGACACCTTTCTTCAATGGGTTACATTCAGTGATACACCTAAATTATATGAGAATTTCCATGAGCAAATTACCTAACGATTAAAATATTGGAAGAATTATTTTACACTTCACAGGTCATTTAACAATTAAGCATTTTCGTTCAGCTACTCTTCTTTCATTTTAAAACTGTAAGAAAAAAATGAACAAATTAAAATTTTGTCAAATTTAAATTTAAAAAAAAAAATGCAAATGCTACTTCAATTATCAAATTGATTGTTACTATTTTAATACAGCATTCATGATATGATTCTCGTTTCTGGTTAACTGTCACATTCTACTACCTAACCATCTTCCGCTTATTCCATGTTTGTTTCATTCATTTCTGGTACTTGTAGAAGAAATCCAAAAAATAATGTCGTCCACATCAGCGTACAATCGAACATCATCCTACAATCGCACCTATGAAAAGCGAATTATCGAACAAGGTCCGAAAATCATCCGTATAGATTCACCATTACACGTATCCAGCTCCAGTTATCAGGTGCTACTTTATATTTCCAACATTTATTTTGAAAATTTGAATCATTAAGGTAAATTTGTCTTTTAAAAATTCTAACAGAATTTCGATTTTTTTTTTTTTTGAAAAAATCGCTTATCAAAAATTTTTTCCGATTAATGAAACATGCCGATGAAGTTTGTAAATTTGCAGTCAGCACCCATTACATTTTCGAATGCATCAGCTAAAGGAACAGGTCATATAACATCTTATAAGGAAAGCGATGATTCCTTTTGTGTGCAAATGGATTTATCACAGTTCAAACCGGAAGATCTGAAAGTATGTAAAACAAATTTCTTAGAAAATCCCAAACAACTAATTACTATTATGAATGGATTCGATCATAGCACCCTAATTATTGCATTTGTTGTTGTTTCAACTCTGACCCCATCTTCTAACACATTATCTTTACGCAACAAAATTTTCAATTTTTTTTATTTTTTGTTATCAACAGCGAGACATTGAAATTTCAGTTTAAAAAAAAAAAAATCTTACCCCGTTTTAATTCTCTAAACTCTCTTAGAAAAAGGTCAATTATCACTAATGCTGTGATCATTTTCATCTCTAACTCGAACTCTTCCATTGATTTTGGATCACATCACTTCATACTTTCATATTTTATCCATTATCCACGGAATGGTATCTTTGATCAAAAATGGTTTGTGTTGGGAAACCTTTTCCTTTCTTTCTCTCTCTCTCTTTTTTTTTTTTGTTTGCGTCGTTTTTATTTTTTGCTATTGATGGTTGATGAATGAATATGTGAAGCTAATTGATTCCAATCAGCACTATTAGCATTTAATAAAGGTTAGAAAGATTTTGTGAAGAGTATCGATTGAAATGTACAAAAAAAAAATGTTGAATGTAAGAAATGGTAGTTCACGATACTGTAAGGAATCAAAATTCAGGTATCGGTGGTTAATTCTTGCATTGTCGTTGAAGCAAAACACGGTGAACGGAAGGATGACTTCGGCCTTGTGGAACGACTTTTGATTAGGTCGTCCATTTTGCTTTAAAAAATTTATTAAAAAAAAAAAAAAAGAAAAGAAAAAAAGATTAATAATATAGTAGTATTTACATTTTGTATGCATTTAGGAAATTCACATTGCCATCAAACATACCGGGTGATGCAGTGAATAGTAACCTTACCGCAGATGGACATCTCACCGTTACGGCAACCGCTCCGCTGCAAAAGGTTTTTTTTTTTTTTTTTTTTTCATGACCGGAACTACAACAGCTCAGTGAAAAATGGCTGATAAGTTTGATTGATTTGAATTTTTAGGATGATAATTTGGCGAGAACAATTCCAATCAAAATGGTATCCAATGTGATTAAAACGGAAACAGTACCACAAAATTTAACGACAAATGAGTAATCAGTGTTATTCAGGAATAAGCCTTATCTTCTGATCCATGAAATAATGAAGCTTTTATTTCATCTGTTTTTCTTTTCCATACAGCTTCTTTCTTTTTTTTTTTTTTTTACCTGGAAAGGAATGTTATACTCTCAAACTGCAAGTTTACTGAAATTATCTGATTAATACTGCAAGCAATGGAAGTGTTGGGAAGGTGTAAGCTCAGCTGTTTGCAAGCATATTAAAGCATCAGTTCCAGGGTTGAGCAACATTAATTTTGATAATTATATTCCTAACAATCGTCGTAATACTTTGCTTCCGTGTAAGATTTGCCGTAAAATAATAAATAAAAAAAAAACTCGTGTGTTTTTTTTAATGCCAAAAAAAAAAAGTCCTTCCTAAAATTTATTCAAAAAGTTTTAAAAGTTTAAGCATATTTTTTTTATTGGAAATATTGATAAATAATTTGAATGAATGATTTTGAATCTTACTCTGCGATAGCCAACAATAAAAGCTATAATTATGTTTCAAAAATTTCTTAAGAGTTTTTTTTTTTTTCACCCAATTACATTAATGTTTAGCGAGCTTAACGGATTAAACGTATTATTAAACGTGATATTGGATTTCAATTAATTCCGAAAATACTTGCAACCTTGATTTGTACCAATGGCAGCATTGTGCTAGCCAGAAAAATTGAAATATAATAAAAAAATAAAATAATTTCATTTTGCTATGCAAGGATTTCCTGGACTTTTCACCGAGAGTCCTTTTTTTTTTTTTTTTTTTTTTGGGCCCTCAC
>JABVXS010001234.1:0-16811 GCA_013365335.1 Madathamugadia hiepei | reverse complement strand
AGCTTCATTTTTGCTCTCAGCAAATCTTGTGATCTGATTAACTTGGTCTTTGATCGGTTGATATAGAGTCCGAACTTGTTTCTGGCTTTCTCAAGTTCACGCAACATCTTCTGACTTTCAGGTATGCTTTTTCGATGAGCACGATATCGTTAGCTAAGCGTAGGTGTGTGAGATGCTCACCTTCGATTGTCACACCTCCTTTCCAGCTCGTTTTTCGTAACACCATTTCTAAGCAGGCCGAAAACAATAGTGAAGCTAGATGGTAAGGTCATAATATAAATGATAACGAAAACAACTGAAAACAGTTTTTTTTAAACGAAAAAAAAGTCTTCCAGTACATGTGAAGTCATCGATAAGAATCCAGTGTTCGGTATGATATTAAGCCAGCAGAAATTTAAAATTAATCTAACGCTCTGTAATGTGAGGCCTTGAAGTGCTTGTTCTGTGCTGCGTTCTTCCAGAACATGTCTGGATGAGATTGCTTCATTTTAGAGTAACTCATATTCTGTTGTCCTCAGCAAGCAATAAGCTACTTTCTATAATACAGTCCATTTCAAACTCTGCTTACTTTACTTTTACACTTCCCTTTTCATACTTGAAGAAATATTGGCTTCAGCATACCCGCCTTTCTCATTGTTATTTCTTCCGTGTAGCTCGATTTGAAAACCCTTGGCAATTGATGATTTCCTACCTACAACCACAAAAACAGAGCTCCCATGAAACACGGTCTAACAGTGTGATCGAAACTCTGCTCGAAGTGCATCTTCATGTCTGCGTTTGTATATATGACCATGTCTGTGTCTGTGTCCTTGCTCATGACTGCAAAGAAAAAAATACAAGCAATGCAAAGTCAGTGCATCAAAGAGAATGGAAATGTTTTGAGCAATGAAAATGGAAATGTTTTGAGCAAATATATATACATTTCCATTATATATATATAATGGAAATGTTTTGAGCAAATATATATACATTTCCATTATATATATATAATGGAAATGTTTTGAGCAAATATATATATATACATTTCCATTATATATACGTGTATATATAATGGAAATGTTTTGCGCACATATACATATTCATATAGTGGCACATGAATTTTGAACGATAAGAAATATAATTTAACGTTAAAGGAGATGAATGAGTGATGTAGTTGATCTAGTGGTGTTTGACGAAAATTACACTGACATGCTCAAAACACTTTCATTCCGTTTCATTTATGAGGCTTTGCATTGGTCGTAGTTTTTCTTTGCAGTCACTGAGAACGAGAATGGGAACATATATTTGTTGCCAAAGGCAATTGGTTTCAAGAATGCCTGACGAGAAGCCACATAGTGCAGTGATCAGAAGTCATTAGTCGATGAACGACAGTTCCTACCCAACCTTAATTCTCATTCACAGCGATCATGCAGCGAAATGTCATTCGCCATAAGTGTTCGTCTATAGCACACGTAATGATGCAATATCATCATCCAACAACGCACAATTTCTCTTCTTGAATGTCTCCAATCCATCTAGCTGCATATCACTTCCTATTAATCATTATACACTCCTTACCACACCACTCCGTGGACACTTTGACGCTATGCCATTCTTTTCATATCATCCACCTATGTCGCCATATGTTTTTTTTTAATAGGACTTTTATTTGTTACAAGTTGAGATTACGGAATTAATTTCAATTTGAAATAACTGAACAAAAGTTAAAATCCTCTTGTCCCGGTAAGAGGGAAAAAGCAGTTGACAGGTGGGTCTGAGAAAGTAGGGAAGCGGAATGTATTTTTAGAATGGCTTTGTGAAGCAAGGTGAAAAACTAGCATGAATCTGTTCCAGTCACAAAGCTATGACGCTTCAGAGAGGAAGGGTCAGAGAAGAGCTTTGAACACGAAGAAATACTGCCAGACATTAATCCTTGACTCGCTACCGTATCCTTTGCTCTTGAAATTAGTCAATACTTCCGTCGTCGATTTGTTCCTTGTAACTCTTCTAATCCCAACAGATATTGTGGTAATACACGTATAACTGTCGCCAACTGGTTTTCTGATTAAAAATTAATATGATGTGATTTTCGGTCTTCTATTCTTTCTTTTATCACTTTTTTTCCATTGTTCAGGAGGTTGCAATGGACGGATTTGATTGCTACATGACAAAGCGGTTTATGAAAGAATTAACGGAAGTGCTAGCAGAAGTTGTCCAACTGATGCAATTCTCCTGGAATAGGAATGGAGAGAGTTTAGCTCCTCCAATTGTAGCTGCAAAACCAAGGGGGTGGGTAAATAAATTTTGGTGTTTGATCAGGCATTTTAAAACGTATTTTAAAGTTAAGTGAATCGACTAGAGCTTAAAGTTGGCAGAAATGAAACCGGGTGGATGGTAGAAAGGGACTCCTGCAAAATTCAGACTCCCATCTCAGCTGTTCACCACTCAAGTAATGCCAGCTGTAGAAAAAACATTACGCGTCAGTACAGTCCACTAACACGAAAGCCATCCACTTAGCCTGGGATATCGTTAATTCATAATGTGACTATGGTTGCGCCTCAACAGTCAAATAAAAAGCGCGGATTTGATTGGATTTAGGTTGCTTTGTAATAGTGGGCGGGTTCTTTTCTTCTTGACCGGGAGTAGGTTTTGGACAGTATCAATGTGTTGCTTATCTATGTATATATTATTACTTTATCAATTCATTGTTGTTACAGTTTATATTCTGATTAATTTGTGTCGATATGTATACGTTGTTTACTTATTTCTGTTATATTAATCCACTAGTTAAATTTTGTAGAGTTCATTTTAAGCTTCTGCTTTTATCATCAAGATGGGCTCAAAAAGTGATGTTTCTGTGAAAGATGACAATGTTGGTCTTGCGAAATCGCTGACGCTGTTTAATGGTGTTTCGATAATCGTCGGATGTATCATTGGGTCTGGTATATTTGTGTCACCAACAGGTGTTCAAGAAAGTAGGTAGTGGTCATCCTTTGCTTCTTCTATAATCATAGAGAGGTTGGAATTAGTTTATGATGTGAATTTAAGGGGATGGAAAATTTTTTTTATATTTATTCGTATTTCCTAGCGAAGTAATGAATATTCCTAATTTTTAGGAGCGGGAAGTGTCGGAATGTCACTAATTGTTTGGGTTGCTTGCGGTGTGTTCGCTGCGATTGGTGCATACTGTTACGCCGAACTTGGCACTCTAATTCACAAGTCGGGCGGAGATTATGCTTATATAATGGAATCATTTGGGCCTTTTCTAGCTTTCATACGTCTTTGGGTTGAAGCTTTGGTAGTAAGGTGATGTTTAGGATCATGCCATGTTTGCTGAAAGTTGCCCGTGTTTCATTTCTTAATCTTCCATTTTTATTTCTCATTCAATTTCATTGCAGACCATGTACATGCACAGTTGTAGCATTGACTTTTGCGCAGTATATGACACGACCGTTTTATCCAAGTTGTGAACCGCCTGGAGAATTGCTGGCATTGCTTGCAATCATTTTGCTGCGTAAGTTATTTCAAAAGTGGTTTTGATTGTTTGGAATTTGTTTTGACGTAGTTGTCTGCTGGCGAATAGGAACAACCAGAAACTTATTTTTCGGAACTTTTTAAATGATATATCATCTTCATTGTTTAATTGATTTTTTTTCTTGTTACAGTAATTCTGACGGCAATAAATTGTATGTCAATACGATTAGCAACTATGGTTCAAGATTTTTTCACTGTTGCAAAGCTGTTTGCTTTGTGTTTAATTATTGGCACCGGTGCAGTGCTATTAATATCAGGTTCTTTTTTCTTATGTCATGTTTTGTTCTTTGAGTGTTTTTTTTTCTCTAACTTGACAGTTATAATATTAATATGTTTGGTCTGCTTGTAATTATGCTTAGTAATGGTAGATACATTTAATCTTATTATGTGGGGATTTCGCCATTACGCCTTGGTTTCGCAAAGATTTTGGAAATCAAATGTACGTTTGATGCTGATGCTTTTGTGAATAAAAAGACCATTGTGGGTGATCAAATACAGTTATATGTTGTATAGTGGAAGGTTGGCTTAAGCGATATATACAGTGCTAGAGTATTGCTGCAACAACTTCTGGGCTTTAATTCGGTGAGTAATCTAAAAAGAGACGGCAGCATTATGAATTATGTATCAGCACGTCTCTCGATTGGATGATAAAGTAAGTTATTGTGTTGAGGATTTACTGGATACAGCGCGGATTTAAGAGTTCGAAGTGATGCAGGTGGTGGTGGCGGTAACCCACGATTCTGATTTTATGAAAGTACCTCCTATATTTGTTGCACCGTAACTCTTTCATTGACCTTAGTCTTAGAGGAAATGAACATGTATTTACAGGAAAAGCGCGATACAGAGAGTCGTTCGAGAATTTGTTTGAGGGTACAGAGTCGGACATTGGAACTTTATCGCTGGCATTTTATTCCGGTCTTTTTTCATATCAAGGATGGAATTATTTGAATTTCATTGTTGAGGAACTGCAAAATCCGAGGCGGTACTTCTTTTTACTAGATACTGTAGTATAGTTTTCTCAAGTTAGTCTGTACAGCCATGTATTTAAGCTATCTCTATGTATATTTCTATAATGATGAACTGAGTGATTTATTGGTATACCAATTATATATTCGGTATTTCATTGATCACTCCTTTGTAAACCCATAACGTTGGCATGAGTGATAAATAATGTGTTCAGTTGAACACAGCCTATGGAGTGTTGAGATATTGTTCCAGAAATCTACCACTGGCAATTGCGATATCATGTACCACATGTACGGTGATATATACGTTAACTAATGTTGCTTTATACACGCTGCTTACCCCGGATGAAATGCTGACCAGCCCAGCTGTAGCTATTGTAAGTTGTGTTCAGTTCAGGTTCTTTCAGTGCTATTTTGTCTGGAAAAGAAACAGAACCACATTCACATTTTTCTTCTTTTAGGAATTCGCCAACAAAGCATTTGGGCGATTTGCATTTATAATGCCAATATTTGTTGCTTGCTCAACAATTGGCTCAGCAAATGGAGTAATTTTTACTTCATCCAGGTTTATAAATTAAATTTGAATTAGGTGTTTCAGGGCTTAAAGACTGTTTTTTTATATATCAAATTCATTTTCAGACTATTCTACGTTGGAGGACGGGAAGGACATATGCCGTTGGTTTTAACAATGATCAATAAAAAAACCCATACACCAATTCCTGCAGTTATTTTCACGGTTTGTCACGCTGCTTTTGAACCCAATTTTTTTTTTTAACTGTGATATACTAACACATTTTTCTGTTCACCATGTATTCGTTATCCATTATTCATTTTTTAAAAATCCAATGTTGATTTAGTATTATTCCATGCAAGCTTATTATAAATTTATGGCATATGAAATTGTTGTGTAGGGATTTCTTTCCATGGCTTACCTTATTTTGTCGAACAATGTGCATTCGCTCATCAATTATATCCAAATAGTGTACTGGTTGGCTATTGCTTGTGTGATTGCCGCATTGTTCTGGTTGCGAAGGAAAATGCCGGATGCAGAGAGACCGATCAAGGTTAGTATTTAATGTGACATCCAGGACTTTTTTGGTTTTAAGTGATTAATTCTGTTTGAAGTCTATGACTCATATTTTTTTAGGTCTACCTTTTCTTCCCGATCGTCTTTTTTATTGGATGTGCTGCTTTAGTGATATTGCCTACCTTTGGGTCACCGAAAGATACATGTTCGTTTTTTTGTTCTAGAAAGATGGCTTTTTCATTTCCCTTGTAGTTTTCATCTCATTTTTGTGGCTTGGAAAAATAGCAGATGCATTATTTTAGTGATTGGTGTCGGAATAATGCTGACTGCTCTCCCTGTTTATCTCATTTTTGTGGCTTGGAAAAATAAGCCGAAATGCATTGGAGCGGCTTCAGGTACTTACTTGGTCATATGTATATTTCTTCGCTATCCTCAATAGGAATTCAATGACTAAGCTTTTTGCTTTTCCATTATATTTTGCTCGTTTTTCTCCTCTATCTCAGATAAATCAACCTGGTCATTTCATTATATTTACAGAAGTAGCGACCAAATTCATCCAAAAGCTGTTCATTGTTGTGGGCGATGCGAAGGAATCGTGAGTAAAGTTCGCTAGGCTACCTATTTTCGATTGTTTTCGCAGTCCATTCGTAGAATCTCTGTTTAGCATAAGAAGTGTGCGTTTATGTTTTGCTGTATGTGCGATGTGGGGTTAAAATGTCAGTGGATTAAATGAAAAAACGTAACTGATTTCATTTTCATTGTTCCTTGTCGCTTCACACTTAATTTCAACTTTTTTCTGTATTTTTCACTGTTTTAAATGTATTTTAGAACTGAAACACACAGGTGTCTCATTTTTTATTTAAAAAAATTAAACTTTCAATTTTTTTACGACTGTTACAGATGTGGTAGTTGCCTTCAAATACCAAGGCTTTTACTTTTTTTACTGTGGAACCATACCATTCTTGGTTATCGTTCATTTTCGCTGATTTGATATCTACCACCTATCAGTAGCTTAGATATAATGAGAGCAAGTAAAATGTAACCAAAACCGGTTGCAGTATTTGTTTAGCTATGAATTACGTTTTTCATTTTTTATCCCGGAAAATTTTACTGTTATAATCTTGAATACCTAAATTTATACTAGAATTTCAAAGTATTTTACACATTCCCAATTTCGTGCATGGAATTTTATTTTGCGGAAAGATTTCTGAATTGATCGACTTGTCGTATTCACCCATATTCGCAAATCATTAATATTAAAATTTACTCGTTTTCTAAACGCATCGTTTGTTGCAGAGTCATTATTATGAAAACTAAAAACTATTTGGACGATTTTTCAACGAGTTTCCTCGTATCGACCCCACAACTCCGTTGCCAGCTTGCTTGGAAAGCAGTTGTGTTAACCATTGTCTTTAAATCACTCGCTGGTTAAGTAAACCATGACTCGCTCTTGTCTCTTTGATTTCACCTTGCCCAAGGGATCCCGTGAAGAGCGCTTTGGTAAGTATTCGTTCTGATGTGGTATCCTCAATGTGAGATGGGCAGCTCCGTCTAGTCATACCACTCGAACCTCGCTGCCACTGTGACCCTGGCAGGAACCAGACATGTAATTACACGGTTAGAAACCAGATGCCTTCGCATTTGGCTGCAGGGTCACCCTGTAATTAAAACGCATTGGAAATGTATATTCTCGACCACAACGCAATGATACTTTAATGTCAAAGATCATGACTGCGATGTTTAATGCTTAAGATATAAATCCGCTGGCTCCACAGATGTATGCTCAAGTCAAACTCCGCGTTGCTGCCAGAAAAGGCAATCTAGAGCCATCTACTACCATTTCATTTACTGAAGAACTTACCGTCCTCAGCGTGCGATATTGACGGTTGTAAACCAACTCTTAACACAAAAAATAAATACCAATTTTCTGTACAACAATTTTCATGGTTCGCCTAACCAGCAAGTGACTTAAAGACAATGGTTACCACCAATGTGCACGCACCATGCAGTATACAGTTATTTTTCTGGTTTCTTAATTGTGTGAATTAAATCTTTAGCATAAATACGATTAAAGCATAGATTGCAGAGAAAAATTTCGACACCAAATAACACTTTTTTCAAAAAATGATAATGCTACCAATTCTTTCCTTACTCATCGAGTTTTCGAAAACTAACTAATTCGGTTAGCTGCAGAATACTTGAGTTTACGATGGGCAACTTGCCTGCCTTAACGAATAAAAATAAAAAATAAATATGCAAAGAAAACAAACAAAAACTGTATCAGGCTTGAATGATCTACATGATCAATTTGAAAAAATTGTGTATCTAAAAGCAGGAATTTTCTGCATAAGTCAAAAATAAATCGTTGCTAAAACCTTGGGTAACACAAAAACATATCACGAAACCCAACAGCAAAATACATATCTCAGTACAGCCCCAGTCCAAACCATTCAAAGCATTTCGATAAGCAAAAATTATAAGTCGGGAAATTGCGAATGATATAGTCCGAAATTATCACGATTTTTCAACTGCATTTGAAATCCAACTTGGACTGCTACTGATCGAAAGCAAAATTTTTTCATTCTTATTTAGCATATCTGCATCCGTTTCAACATAATACTTCTTGCGCCATCTAAATGACAATTTTGCGTCCTCAGTTAATTAAACAAATCTAAAAAAAAATTCTTCTCTTTTCCAAGACAAAAAATGCCAGCAAACTATTAAGCTCAAACTATAGTCATTGAAACGTCTAAGCTGCAAAATATAAAGTATTAAAAAAAACCACTTTTCATGAACAGTCAGAACCAGGTACTCGATAACTCCAGTTTCATATAAGTAGGCGCATAAAATGTAGTTGAAAGCAATAACAAGTATGAAAATCCGGTAACCAAACTCCGGCAGTGGATCATATTCCATATGATTGGCCACGAAATAAGGAGGGTTAATCGTGAACCACACACAGATAGAAATCAATATTACTGAAATGAAAACATCACTTCATCTGCTGAAAAATTTTTTCACTAATTTTATATGCAATGTTCCTGTGGCAAATACTGGATTGGAAAATTATATAAATCTAACCAAGACATGCACAAAAAGGAGTGTTACTGAAAATAGTTTTACGATATGGAGGTCCTCTGCTGTAAATGACTGCCAAAGTTAAATATTGGAAAGAGGACAAACAAAACACTGCAGTTCCCTGCAAATAAATTTATTGTCAATGTTTGATTCTGAAATGAAGATCCAATAATCCTTAAGTTGCTTGATCCGTGAGCGAATACGAGGTCAAACAGAAAACATAACATGGAAAGTCTACCGTTACCTGCATACTCCGTTTATCCTCAAAAAAAATTCCGAATGGAGTTGAATAAGGTACAAACCAAGGCTGCGCACCAGTATATATGAAAACAAATAGCTAAAACAAACAAATCAGAAATCATCTTCTCTCATTGAAATGATATTTGCAAATGGTGATAACGAGTAACAATCTCGGTCTTTCCCCTATCAGCATTAAAAAAAAATGTTCAAGAGTGAAAAAAACCTGAATCAGGTGTTTTCGAGCTCAGAATAACTCCTACTCTTGAAATCTTTTATTAGAAAACAAAAAAAAAAAAAACAAAAAACAAACCTGGAAAACGAAAACAATTACGAGCTGTCCTAAAATTGAAAGTAGTGATGCAAAAGAAAGCAATTTCGTTGGTGGGGGAGAAGTTGCAAGCTTCTGACATGGTGGAGTGTAGCCGAAACATGCAGCCACTGTTGTTATCAGCAACAAATCGATAAAAAGAAACTGAAAAACTCAACCAAATTGATTAAAAAGGTCAACATTTTAATCAGTATAAATTACCACAGAAATAACCTGAAAATCTGTAAGATTTGTAGTGAGCCAATATAGTAAAGCAACAGAAATAAATTGCGTTAATGAGCAGCTCGCCATATATTTGAAAATTCCAAACGAAGTTACCAAAGCTGTTCGGCCTGAAATATAGTAGGTCATGTACACTGATATTTCTCGATGAAAATAACATAACTGTAACACTTTGACCTTCACGAATAATCATTGGAACACAACGAATATCAGGAACGCGCGAAGTGAATGGAGCTGCAATTGAAGCTTCTGCTTCTGACAACGAAATACCAGCATGAGCTGCCTGAAAACTTCATATAATTTTCCGGTTTTCACAAATCAAGAGTGGTTACAAGCATCATCCTTAAGAGTTAAAAAATAATTACAACTACCTTCTTATGAATTAAAAGTGATTATAACTACCTTCCTCATGAATTAAAAGTGACTACAACTATCTTCCTCTCTGCATAGCAAAAAGGAACCACCTTAAGAGCCTAAAACTCAAATTTTCAAGAATCGGAAAACGTACATGAATCTCTTAATGAAACAACAAAATCAAATGTTTAGAGAAACAATCAAAAGGCACTTTAAGAGCGGCGCAATCGTTAGCACCATCACCACACATTGCCACAGTGTATTGAACTTCTTGAAGTTTGTTTACTAACATCTGTTTCTGTTCAGGAGACATTCGTGCAAAAACATCACAAACAGTAACAAATTTGAGGAGCAACTCGGGATATTCACGAGAAATAACCTCAAATGTAGGGCCTGTAAAACAGTCCTAAGATTCGAATGAGCATATCATCCGATCTTGAAAAAACATCAACTGGTAATTTAAATATTCCTTCGGAAGAGTGAATTCTTTAAGACAGTACTTACCAGATACTGAAAGCTGGTAAGTAGGATCTATAAAACTCTTCGACTCCATATTATAAACTGATGAAGAATCATCCAGAAGATTCTCCGCCGAAGAAGCAACCTGGAGAAAATTGACATCAGCTGAACAAATTGAAAATCAATCACACCAAATATTCAGTGAAAGCAGCGATAACATGGGCAGAAAAAGCGAACTACACCCAGGTAATAGTTGGTTTAAACTTGAAACTTAAAAAATCACAGAATTATTATTAAATTTCAAACCTGCTTGAGCAGAAGAGGGGTTCGCGAGTCTGGTGAGTCACGACTACCACATTCTACAATATAAGCTTTCTTTACAGGCTGTATGATTCCGCATTCACGAGCAACACTAAGCGCCGTCAGTATGTTATCACCAGTTACCATAACAGTTCGAATATGAGCTCTAAAAATTATTTCTTTAGTTCTGCGAAAAAAAATGACAACACCTTCTTATAAAAAATTTATCAGAATTTCAGATGAAAAAAATCTCACTTATTCAGTTGATGAATAACACCTACTGTCTGAATTTTCAGTCGATTTTCCATCGTCACCAGACCCAACAGCGTCAAGTCATTCTCCACCTGAAACAGTTCTTTTTTTCTTCAAAATATTCCCCAAAAATTTCCAAAACCGAAAGCAAGAAAATGAGTTTGAGAAATCTGTAAAAGTTCAGATTTCAAACAAAACGAACTTGATCTCTGTTTACTCTTTGCGATTTGGGAAAACTGATATGCAACTTTCTGTAGGCAACTGCAATCAGCCGATACCCGTGTTGCGCATAATCATTCACGACGTTCTAGAATGTTACCAATAGAAAATAGTAATTAAATAAACGTCGCAACTACCAAAAGATTTCAAAAATTGATGAAGTAGAAACCAATAATTTTTAATTTATAAAAATTTATAAAAAAACAAAGTCGAATAAAGTAATTATTTCAAAACACTGAACTCCAGGTAGTTTATTAGAATACAATGACTTCTCTGATCTACAGCAATACTCAAGAACAAGAATCTTTAACACTAAAATACTTTTACAAAAAAACTATGGTTAGAAAAAAATCTTTCTCATGATTGAAGTTATAAAAAACAGGAAGAGAAAAATAACTAAAATACTGTTTCAATAAACCCTTACATAAAAACACCAAATTTTGGAAAATGATTCAAATGAACGAACGCTGTAGTTCGATGGTATACTAGATGGATGACAAAGCGAAGCTATCATTTCCGGAGCACCTTTGCAATAAAGAGTCATATCATGTGACTCGTCCTCTGGATCATGTACGATGACAGACATCCGCTGCAGTGAAGAACTAAAATTTCAGTGAAGTGATTTTTGAAATCAAGACATCATTTCACGCTCAAAAAGCTTCCTAAAAGTGCCAGAAACGAAGCAAAAATTAACTATAGTCTTGAGACTGTAAAAGTCCAAAATCAAAACATGATGTGAAAAAGCTGAACTGTTAAAACTTTGCCTTCAAATGAAACAAAACAAACATCATTTAAAAGAAAATAAACAACACCTAAAAGTAAACTGCCTCAAAACTGCAAGCTCGATTTCACGATCACAACCACAGGCACCCGGAACGCTGCGCACAACAGGTGGAGCCAAGATATCAAATCGAGCAGTTTCCTCGATCCTTGAATTCATGGTTTCATCCAGTGACCAACCGGTGTTTTTGAAAAGAATCAAATCAAGTGGGTCACCACAGAGAAAACCGTTTATGCTAAAAGCTATCCAATGTTTATATTAAACCAATTATATGCAGTCAAAAATTATTCATTTTCAAAATAATTTTAAATCATCGAAAGCATTAAATGAGTGGTGAATAGATGCATTTTCCACACTTCGAATGAATGCATGAAACTAACCACGTCAAACTGTGGCATGTGGATATTGCTTCGACAAGCTTGCGGTAGTCCCACATCTCCTTGACATTCAGTGATGGAAACTCATGCCGAAATATCGGTTCCTTATCGTTGCTGTGCACTACAGGACAAACAGAATGAAAATCCATACCATCCTCCGTCAGAGTCCCCGTTTTGTCAAAGCAAACCTGTATTACATATAAAATGTGAGCTAAAATTCTTTTGAAGCCATTACAATAAAAATTAAATCCAAACTTACGACATCGATCGCGCCACAAGTATTAATGGTCGAAGGAGATATACAATAAATATCTTTTCGATGGAGACGCATTTGCGATGCCAATATTCCAACACTCATTGAAGCTAAAATTTATGTCTGAGTACAATTACATTTTTTAGATGCAACTTCTTAATAACATTACCGAGACTCTTCAAGAATTATTGTTAGTATCGATAACAGCGAGAAAAATAGACAAAATAACTAACCTGGCAAAGCAGGAGGCACAACTACGGTAATAATATCTAGAGCTCGCAAAATTACTTCCCTCACATTTGTACCGCGAAGGATCATAATCACAATACTATATGAGAAGCCACAAAATGCTATACATGCAAGAAAACCAATAAATTTGAAAAGATCGCTTGTTAAACGCAGGTCTAATGGCTTTGGATACATTATAGAGCGTACCAGCTGACCTTTCAGGGTTGTATAAGCAGTTCGGAGAACAACGGCCTGAAACAAGTGACGGTCACAAAAAAAATACATTACAGTTAGCAGCTCACCATCTTTCGAATATCAGTACCTTTACACTTTTCCCCGCGTAATAACGCGTTTGAAGTACTTGGGTACCACAGAACAGTGTATGCCTGGAATGTTTTTTCAACGAGAAAAGTGAGTACTCATCATCAGGTAAAGCAGCCTGAAAAAAACTGAACAAATGATGGATGAATAGTAAAACGAAAGGAGGTCCACAAATCGTAACAAGTAATACCAACCTTGGTTACCGGAACTGATTCTCCTGTCAACATTGATTCATTTACAATTACTGCGCCATTAATTAGTACGGCATCACAATGCATGCTACATCCATTTGGGGAAATCAGAATGACGTCACCAGGCACTAACTGTAATCGAATATGAAGTGCAGATATTCAGCAAGTCAATCAATGCATGTGCACTGTGAGATCTAGCAAGTAAAATCAAAAACCAAAACTAACTTCTTCGCTTCGTATTTTCATTGGATTTTCACCATTTCTAAGCACCTGCACGAATGCCGAAGAATGAACCATACTCCGCAACTTTTTTTCCTGCTTTCTAGTCTGATACAAATCCATTGCGATGGAAAATATCGACATTGCAGCAACAACGCTAGCATATATCTCATAATGATCCGAAAACCAAATCGCAACGCTAAAAACTTTCTATGACATTCCTATAGTACAAAGTTGATAGTAAATGTGCCAAATTTTAAATTAAATTCATAAGAAAAATAAGCACCTGAACATTTGGAATATGTAAAAGGGAGATAAAATTTCACGGAATAGGAGGACATGTAATGGTTTAAGGTTTATGTCGATTAAATTCTTTCCATAAACTGCCAAACGTTTACGAACATCAGCACTACTCAGGCCTTTCTCTGCCATAACATGAAAGCAGTGGAAGTCAATCTAAAATTAAATTGGAGTCAAAACTGTGTTTATGATAGAGGTGCAAAGTTCGAGAAGTCTTCCGGTCAACTTATTTAATGCCAACATCAAAAAACTGTAAACCTGCAACTAAATAAGTAAACTTACATCAACATCAAGCGAATCAACTGAAATGAAGCGGTTCTCGTCTGCATGCCAGAGATGAATAAGTTCTTTGAAAGTGAAATATCGTAACGAGCTTACATCAGCCATTCGGAAGCCACTAACGGGAAAACCAATAGGCGTAACACTATCACTAACCATGCAAAGTACCGGGCGAAAGGCAACATTCATGTGCGCATCCCTAAATTAGCAATTGATGTAAAAGCACTAAAGTATAAATGTCAAGATTTCAACTCCCAATGCTACCTCTTATCATACTCGTTTAGAAACTTCACAAATCAAACTTTTCCCATCACATACTTCTTGTTATACATAGGTAACATGAACTCCTTCACAATTTACTACTGTGGAGAAGACGATCACTAGAAGATGATCAAAAAATTACCGAATCAAAAGGCAATTTGCTGTACTAAGAGAACATTTTGAAGCAGTACATTTTACCCACCATTTCGGGTACCAGTATAGCAATAAACGAAATATGCCCAACGTAAGCACCGTAACTATCCACGTCAATGCCTAGAAATATTGTAAAATATATTTTCCGATTGACAAAAAGCATTTCCCGCACTAATAGATTGACTGCTAAATCAATTATTTCTTTAGCCCAAAGTTTAATCCTTAAGTACAAATTTAGTTGATAACATACCGTTTTTATTCGATTTGTTTTATATCCCCAAAGATACAAATTTGTATCATCGACGATAATGTGAGCACTGTGCGTTGCATGTGTTGGCATATTTTTGAATGTGTCCTTTCGCCCGGTTCGCCCTAAATGTATTGTAATGTACAGAAACAAAACAAACAATGCTCTACGTTAAGTAAAGCAATCCACAAGTTTTATCAGCACCACAGAACAACATACTTGAATGTAGTGTTCCCTGAATTGTCACTAGATTTGCGTAACGCTTTGCTAAGCAATAATAGCACGTAGTGTAGTTACCATGCAGCAGTGGTACCCGTTCGTTGCCACCTTCCAATGAAACTCCCTATTTCAAACGAAATTGAAAACAATTTCTCTTGTTTGTATAGACAGAAAAAGAAGAGAGTAAAACTCGAATTCGATAACAGTTTTACGAAGATACTACTGAATCATTTCCATCAAAAGCACACTCTTTTCTCTCTCCAGTACTTTTTCTCTTCAGCAATAACAGCGGTGCATAGTAGATCGGAGTAAAGATTTCTTTACCACGAGTAAGAAACCTCATTACAAGATCCGATATTTCCCCGGAATTGTTTGGTTCCATTGACTCCAGGAACAGCATAATGAAATGGAAAAAAAGATGAACATGAAGAAGAGTATGAAGAGTGAAGATGAAGATAAAGGATGAAAACGACGGACTGTCACCGTGAAAGGAAACCAAAACACCGTCACGATCAAAGAAAATCAAATGAATGTACACCACAGTTAATGTGACTACATTAAACAATTTTCTTTCTCTACGCGACCATCAGAAAGAGAGAACAAGACACAAGAACTACAGAATTTCAAAAAATGTACAGATCCGATATTTCCCCGGAATGTGACCTTCGCTCTCTGTCAATGCCGAAACTTTCAACAAACAACCGCTCACTTTCTATCAACCTTCCTACACTCAACTTTCAACATTTCTTTGCTATACTCCAAATCTCCGACGTCATTATGAACCAGGAAGGTGCACTCCTGAACGTCCCCCCTCTCAATCTTTGACCTCGCTTCCTTTACTCCACCACCACCAGTCATCGCGAATGTTCGCTTCAAACGAGTCTTGCGACAGCAACATGATCTTTGCCGACACGGGAATCAGAGTGAATAAGATAAGAGCGATATGCAACAGTGTGTCTCGCACATACACTTCTTGTTGCAAGGCAAACAAAAGAATTTTCAAAATTTATTTATGAAAGGCGAAATAAAAACAATGGTAAAAAAAAGGTGGACAAAAACCAGTAAAAGAAACAGTAGTTGAAGAACGTTCCTCCCTTGATTTGAATACTGAGAGGAAGAGGGGCGACTACTTATTTTGCACTGGTTATATACAAGCTGCTTCTCTCAGCCCAATCTTGTTTGACACATTGTGGTTCAAAGGTCAACAAGCAATAATTCTAGAGGAATTAATTTTAAAGCTACCAAATATGACTCATAAGAGATGGTGACAAGCAAGGAATCAAAATAAATGTTCTGAACCATTTAAAACTGCAACGAACTCATTTCCTCTAGAATTATGATTATGTGAATTGTAATACAAATTATTTCTGGTTTTCAGACACTTCTTGAACACGGCGACTACGGGAATTTGTTGAAACGGTAGAGGAATGTGGTAAATTAGTCAGTCGTCAAAGGAAATGCTGCGTTCATCTACACTTGGTTGATAGCTTAGCAGTCTAGAAACCGTATTTAGTTTTGTAATTCCACAGTATCGTATTAAAGGTGGAATTTATTGTTTCCTTCCTGAGTTTTACTAAAATTACGGAAGGAAGTAATTATTCTTGAGAGCATGAAAACTAGAAATTTTCAGCAAAGGTAGAATGAACGATTAAGGATGTATTATCCAAAATTTGGCCAACTTACTTACCAACCTCGTGCCAGCTATCTTGCTGTCAAAAAAAAATTACTTGAAAAGTCAGTGCGTCGCAAAAAATTTTTGCTGCAGCAGAGTCAAATTTTAACGGTAAGTGGAGGAAGTTAAGGGCGTGAAAAGAGAAAATCATCATAATGCAGAAACAGACTTTGGAAATGAAATAGAATGAGCGTGGCAATTTTTACCAAGTTGTACAGAATAGAGTTAAGAATGGGTTGGGAGTAGTTGCTATTATCAAGACATACAATTTCACAGTGAGGATAATCGCCTGTTGTAAGTGACCTCTTTTCTTTGATTTCTTTGCCTACAAAAATCGGGCTTATAAACAGTCT